>JAMKCH010021416.1:0-21051 GCA_023653785.1 Ophioderma brevispina | reverse complement strand
ACAATTTCAATATTTTGAGTTATATGTAATCTACGTACTTAAACTTTCCATCATACCAATGTTCCAATATTCAGAATCATTGAAATATTTCCTTTAAGATTTTTACCAAATCACGCATTTGAATGCATAAATCCAATTGATTGAATTGAACAACTGATGATTAGGCACCAATGGGTTTTCCCCTTTGTCGATCGAACAGATTTTATTGATTATATAAACAAAATACAATAGCTCATTTTATTTTAGCCACTTTGATTTATTATTCAATTGATTAAAAGAATTATTAACATAAAAACAAAATTAACTTAAGGTGATGGGTCACGGTAGTGCGCGCACCAGTCCCAAGCAGATATTTGCCAAAATCTGACTTGGCGTCCGATGTCCGCGAGCGTAAAATCCACCTTGCGTTTACAATGTGCGATCTCCCGATGATAGCAAGCACGCTTTGACCCTTACCGGTTTCCAATGAAGTACTTGTGGTAGGCCTATGCTGCATGTTCCCAGAATTTAATGCATTATTGAACACAAACTTGAGTCAAAGATTATATTGCTATTATAAACGGGCAATCACGTAACTAAATATCCTTCTTTTTCCCGAAAAATAAGCAAGCTTCTTCCTGATTTTTCAACACACTTTTTCAAGGTCGTATCGGAAAGTGTTTTCTTATATTTCTATGTCAGAAATGGTCAGGTCTCAGAAAAGTCTAATGATACATCTCAGAGACAAGAGTATTTTGTTTCAACAACCTTTCGGACTATTAGGTCCTTATAGGGAGTGTTGAATGCATAAACATGACTGATTAATATGATCTTATATAGGTTTCGTGGAAGGAAAAAAATTCGCTTGTAATTTTACGAATTTCGTAAATGACGATCCTTATTATTTTGCCTCGTGTATTAAACAGCCAGGAATATCCGGAAAAAATAACCTTTTAGTACACTTTCATGGAGATATGACATTGTTTCAGTTATTCAGAAACAGCAATTATGGCCATTTTTGTAAAACGTTAATTTACTAAAAGGAAGGATAATTCAGGTAACTTTACGGAAGGAAATGACGTACCCCGGACGGTAAAATTACAAAGGAATTGATTATCTTTTCGTGAAGATTTTACTCAATTACTTAGAATTCATCAATAATTTTAAAAATGAAAAAGTGATGCCCAATTCTTAAAATATTAAGGCTTTATTTTACATGTTAGCTGTGATTCTCTATCAAAGCAAAAACCACAGAATTTGCCCATCGCCATTGCAGAATAGTGGCCGACAAGTTCAACTTGGCCTAAAAAAGACGACGTAGCGAATGTTCATGTTTTTTAAGTTCCCAATGGACAACTTTTATTAATTTCGTAAAGGAAAGAATTTTGACAACAGTATTTAGAAAATTGCTAAGAGTCATAGGTAGGCCTCTCTTAGTCCAACTAATACTGGTTTCAGAGTAGGACTATACACGCTTAAAATGCATTCAAAATCACGAAATCTGGACACGCCTTGCTTTCCCTTTATCACATTTCCATCACTTTTTTCTTCCCGTTTTTTTACCATAGTCTTTTAATGATTTCATCATCACACTAACAACATATCAAAAAATGACAAAGAGGGAAAAACACAATGCTCATACGTTTTAATTAGTGTGCACATTTTGCGTGCCTGTTATTGTTTAGCGTGTCGCTAAGGTTTGCCTGGTGACACAAGTGGCGTTTAGCACATCAATATCGCGTTGGTAATTGTTAGACTACTAAAAATGCCGTGATTTTCGAAAATAACAGAAAAAAGAAGTTCGGTGACCCCTACTTTTTTTATTCAGTAATCAACAAGATCTTGTTAGTGGCAATTTTATTAAAATTGGACAAAAAGGTATCGAACCGATTGGTTTGAATATTCAAAAATGTCCTGGAAAAAATGAATTCCCATAGAGTGTGTACAAATCTTTGGAAAAAATAGAGTGTTTATACATAGAATTTTTCTCAAAACGGGTCGGTGACCCCATATTTTTATTTCTGATATTTTGACGTACATCGATGAAAGTTCATTATACGAAATCTAAAAATATATCTGAAACGGATCTATCGTGCCCAATCACATGACCCAATCACCTTAAACGAATGATCCTTCAACCTAAGAATGGACGCAAGGCAAGTTAATAAACGCAATCAATTTTTCAGAAGTGACAAATGTTTATTTTACAATTATTGTTAAGTTAAAATGTAATAAATGGACGCGCCCCGCAGTCGGCGTGCCCATCTCTTCATTTTAACTAAAAATGGAGTCATTCAAATTTCATTTTCATTCCAAAAGTTCGTAAAAAATCCAACATCTCAGTTTAATTGAGCGGCAATTACGGATTTTCTGTAAACTCGCGGGATTTTCGGCATATTTTTAAAGAGACATGAGGACATTTGCAGGAGAGAACAGCGCCCGCAATTTTTTCAAATCATGTTTTTTGCATATTTGGAATGCTTACCAAGGTATAGATTCACGCCGTTTGATGGGTCTTGGGTTCTATGGTTTTTCGACACGATAAACTAGTTTGAGGCAAATAAAGATCTCATCCGAGATACCAAGCTTTTAAAAAAACTTTATCAGAAAAAGATACTGATGAAACATCTTGGTGCAATTTGAAAATACAGCAAACTTACTATTTTTATATTCAATTTCCCGAGTGTATAGTGACTAAGCTAATAATCATATTTATAAGATACGCAGAACCTCCTATTTGGGAGTTTTTGCGATGTCCGCAGACACTCCGATTTGGAGGGCTGCGTATTATACGCGAGAAACTCCGAGGTTGTGTAGGTTAAATAAATAACACATATTTAAAGATACGGCAGAACCTCCGATTTTGGAGTTTTTGCGATGTCCGCAGGACCCTGTCGATTTGGAGTGTGTGACGTATTATTACGCAGGAACTCCGATAGTGAAGTTTTTAAAATATAAATAACAATATTTAAAGATACGCAGAAGCTCCGATTCGGAGTTTTTGCGATGTCCGCAGACCCTCCGATTTTGGAGTGTGAGTGGTCATGCGTATTATACGCAGAAACTCCGATATGGGAGTGTTTAAATATAAATACATATTTAAAATTACGCAGAACCTCCGATTTTGGAGTTTTTGCAGAGTCCGCAGACCCTCCGATTTTGGAGTGTCGTGGCGTCATTATACGTCAGAAACTCCGATATTGGAAGTTTTTAATTATAACGCATAACAACATTTCTTAAAGATACGCAGAACCTACGATTTTGGAGTTTTTGCGATGTCCGCAGGCCCCTCCGAGTTTGGAGTGTGTGCGATTACACGCAGAACTCCGTATTGGAGGTTTGCCGGCGGGGCAGCCCCTCCAATATTGGAGTACCTTTATACATGCAGAATGGTTACGCATTCAGGTGAGACCAATTTCGGCAAATCTGCATGGTGCTATTATAACCTAAAAAAGATATAAACGCAGCCTAGAATACAGAGTGAATATAAAAAAATGGACCTCTGATTGTGCGCCCGCCATTTTGGAATCTTTAAATCATCTACCCTACAAGCGTCGGTATCAACCGCTTATTTTAATTTTAAGATGCACAAGATTCTTTCTTGACCGTTAAGGTATAGGTCAGTAGGCTTTTGAATCAAGTGTCCATTTCTGTGACTCCGTCCACGGATTCCAGTAAAATGAATTGCGTTCGGCGAATTAAATCAGTCGCCTGAAAGGAATCGAGCTATTAATGAGTACAGATCAAATTTGGCGATAACAGAGAGAGTGCCAACAAGATCTCCAAAGTTTAACACACACCAGGATCCAAATTGATTCAAGAGGCTCGGGAGCCACTTAAATGTTGCAATTTTGGATATTTAAAAACATAATATCCCCATCTAAATGTAATACCGCTGAAAGCTCGTATTATAAGCTTTAATGTGCTGCAAAGACCATTCTACTCGCGTTAGATTATAGGACGAGATTACAATCTTTTGAATCAGTCCTAGTCAGGAGGAATGTGGGCACAGGGTGGAATCGGAGTACAGATTTCTATGATCGATTTTGGTCAAGCCCTAAGCTAATCTTTTGGAGGGTGTGCAACATTTCGTGCAGTGCATTTTCTAGAAATCCAATCTGGCCCGCAAGCCTCATCAATCAAATGGCCTTTTCTGCAATAGATCCAGGTTTTAAAGCACGAGGACTTGTTGGAGTGTTATGCGTGATTTGATCACAACATTCCCCTCAATATGACCACCATAAAACCCAATATGCCCTGAATATTCAATTTGGGACCATAAACTCGTCAAGTATTTGTAATAGAGGCATAAGTTTGCGCTCTATACCAGTAGGAAACTCATACGGGAATGTCAAGTGTGTTAATAGCTTGCCGATCAAGATGGCAGTCAATATGACTGCCTTTTAAGATCATTAAAACCTACAAAATCCAATACAACAATTTTTAAAAATTTAATTTAACGTTTTAAATACTAATTTGGGGGTTTTACTAAATCATACGATGTAATCGTAATTTATAGATTTTAAGAAGGTAAAAAGGCGGCCACATTGGCCCACCATCTTAACATTTGCATGTTAAAGAAAACAGAAATTACAGATAAGAATGTCAAGGTCAATACTTATCCCATACCTAATTACCCCTTTAATAACTAAATAGTTGATGAAACTACAATATATACACCCTCTAATTAGTTTTACTATTTAAAGGCGGCCGGTATTGGCTGCCATCTTGAATTGGAAAATGTCCATTACAGAGAAATGCCAGTTAAGGGTTCTAGTGATCAAATACATGTATTTCATAGTGTAAAGCCTAAAGCAGCATATAGACATGGAATCCCGCCTCTAACCTGCAAAGGTGCAGAAACACTTGACGTGTGATGAGTGGGAAAAGATTGAGGGTTAAGTAAACATTGCAGAGTGTGATCAATGTAACAGATTTGGAAACCTGCAGAACACGTTTAGGTGTTCCGTATTATCACGGAGCCGAAATATGTATAATGGAGGAGTTAAAATCATTTTAATGATTCCGAGAGCATATTGACTTTTGAGCAGCCATATGGATTTTGTGGCAAGTAATGATAACATTACATTACCAACACGTTCTCGTTGCTTAAAACACCGGAGTACCGAGAGCTATTTGCGGATTTTAGTGAATTTGGACATGGGTATGGCCAGATTGGATTTCAAAAATGGCACTGTAACAAAGTTTGCACACCCACCAAACATTATTGGATTAGGTCCAATGACCTACAATCTATCCATAGAAAAAGTCTGTACTCCCTTTCCATCCTTCGGGCTGTGTGCCTAGACTTCCACCTAGAACCCGACTATCCGTTTTATGCTCTTTCCATTCGAAATGCACGGTGGTCAATAAAGCAAATGACCGGCGTATAAAGCAATGAAACAGGGTCAAGGCTCATTACGCAGCTTCAAGAAATGTCACAACCATTTCGCTCTCTAGGTGGCTGCTCAAAAGACTGCTTACAAGTACAAAAGCCTATCAGCACTTGGCATACTCCCATTAACAGATCCGATTTTGCTGGGTCGATGAGGTAAGGAGAGTTAGTATCTGCCGGTGTGGCTCGAACACTCAGATTTTAACGGTCTAATGAGTCCCGCACTTTTCTCACTGGACCACACGTGCTTTCAGGGGGGTATGAGTGGTATACTTATGGTGTAAAACCCAGTCATAATGAAACAATGATTCGAAAGATTTTTTAAGATGTGGCATGTTGGGTATACAAATATATAATAGGGATAAGCAGCGAAAAAGTTTAAAAAAATGCGAGAGAATAAAAAGTGAAAATGCATTTGGAAATGCATTTTCTTAGCTTATGAATAAAGAGAAGTATGTACAACTCAATAACGATTAAAACCACAAAATCGTGAAAAAAATAAGTATTGAGGATATTGTCCATACTGTCTCAAGCAACTAGTACAGACAATAGATCTCAAAAACTATATAAAACAGCTGATTGTGGTTGACATAAGTAGAATAAACAAAAATAAACACAGGTCATGTGCACAATATTAGCTTATGAATCCTGGGACATTCACAGGGAAAGGTTTTTTGATCTCGTCGAATTTTGATACGCACGACTAGAAATTACAGAATCGCAGAAAATTTCCTGCTTTGTCTTAATTTCAAGCCAACCCCTGGCAGGTATGTAGAATCCATGCCAGTACACACCTCACAAAAATATGATTCATGATGATTTTTCATTGTTGGGATTAGCAAATCGCTGCTTACCCTTGCCAATTCAGAGAAGGTTTCTTCCCTCGCAAAGTTGTTGGTTTCTTTGTTTTGTTGTCTCCATTCCTCTTGTCTACGATGGATGTCTCCCAAAATCAACCAAGCAAACTGCCTCAGTCAGTTTGCATAGGCCTATATTGATTTCACAATAACAGTGGAGCCGTTCTGACTGTGGCAATCAGTAGAATTAATATAAACTCCTTGAACTCAATTAACTTGAGTATCAAAGTATTTGAAGTGCTTAATCTAAAGACGAAACCCATTTGTTAAATCTGTTCGACTCCAAGTTTAAATATATAACGTGCAACAGCTCCAATGACAATCTTTGATCGAATTGATCCGTATTAATTTAATATTACACTTATTTAAGGCTGCTATAGCATTTAAACAGTTAAGAGGCCATCTTGAAATTTAACAAATTGATTTGAGAGGATAATAACGTCATTTTGACACTCATATAGATTATATTGAGGCTATTCGCCATATGACAAATAATTCATTGGTAATGATCCATTGCAAGGCAGTTGGGACATTGGAGGAGCGTGACATAAAAAGGCACGTTCAAACATGGAATATAGTTATGAAAATTGGCTGTCAAATATTGTGTGATTGACCAAAATTATGTATTTTCTGTAATTCTGTACTTTGATAACAATATTGAGATTTGAAATGCATATTTAAGATCGTTTACTTACGAATGAGGGCTTATGAAGTCTACTTAGTAAGTGTGCGTGTACACTTTTCATATTTTAAAATTAGAATTTCAGCCTTCTGTGCCGAATTTGGATCTTTTATTCAATTATACAAGTTTTCCTGAAAAGGAGAAGATGAAGTTTACAGACAACTTGCACCCAAAATTTCTATTAGGGTTTTTGTTCAAGCGCACATTCCGAGTTCTAATGGGGTTCACGTATTCGAGTAAATGGTAGTCTTTTATTTACTCTGTTGGTTAACTCTGTTAAGGGACACCTCAAAAAAGGGTGGATTCGTAGTTACGAATTCACGATGGCGAAGCCGGAGTGATTTCGAAATACAACCCACTCTTTTGAGAGGTTTCCTGACTAAACCATTGCTCACAATTAAAATCAATGTCAGAGTGACAAAACTATCAATCCTTGAAAACATTTTGCATATTTACTCATCCATTGAGACGTCTGAAAGAGGTATTATCGATCTCCTTCTCGAGTCCACACATCAGTAATGTGGAGATGCATACTTTCCTACATGCACATGTGCGTTCTTATTGAGGTCTAAGGGTACCCATCAGTGGACATGATGGATACAGGTTAAGCGTAAGTTTCGAAAGTCTTGCAAGGCGAAGGGATTTTTGGAAAATGAGCCAACAATGTCCAACACCCAGATATCCAGACACTGACAGAATCCACACACTGGGGGGGCGGATTTATATTGACCGAACAGACGAATGTCTTTAATACCTGAGTTATACGGGACAAGATTAATTAATTGTATTAATTCCAACGGGATATTGCACTTGGATTACATTTACAACCAAGTTCGGTGCACTTAGCCATGTTATGCCAGGGAGGAATGGAGTAGGAAATACCTGGGAATCTAATAAGGCAACGTATTTATCCAGATAACGCAGATATCAAGCTACTTCTACTTGGATATGCACAACATCCCCTGGGTGGGACAAAACCGTGCAGAATCATACACATGGAAACCTATGACGATCGACTCATGAGATTTATTAAAGGACAGATTTATTTTGAATGTACTATTCCCCGGGAGTATGCCAAGGATACAACATTTACACATGTCCAGATGTGGCAGTTAGAAGGATGCGTGAAGTTGGTTTCATTTTATAACAAGTTGTCCGGGGAGGGTAGGGCCAACTCAACATATATGACCATACGGGGAACGCCGTGTCGTAAGTATGGGTCTCATTTCAACCCGTAGGGTGGTATATGAAAGACACTTTTCATGCCAATTAGTTATATTAAGTATTTTCCCTTTAAAATATTATAAAATTGTGGGAAAAATGAGTTTACTGAGTCAAATCCTAAATCTGAAGCCAAACTTTGTTAATAACGTCGAATTTTTCAGGAAAAATGGGCATATTAATGTTAATTTGGCCATAAAATCGACATGTCTTGTAAGCCTATAGCTTTTCGCAATAATTGGTTATAGATTAGTCAGTTGCAAGACTCTCGGGGCACACGTTCCTTACCTCCGTGAAAATTGTCTCGGTGACACGCTCCATACAATTTTAAAATGCGATTATGGACCATTGCATTTTGATAGGTTTTGAGTGTCTTATCGACAGTTAAAAAATGAGCCAAAAGGTAAATAAATCGATAAAAAAAAGCAGGTTAGCACATGATTTCTTTTACGAAATAAATGACGCTGAGGGTTTCGGGCAAAAAGAAGCTGAGGAGATAACAGTTTTGTTGGCCATCATCTATACAAAGATGAACATGTTCAATATAGGCTTTGTTCGTTGTACCGAATAGTCAATATGGGTACTTTTACCTCAAAGCAACCCTACGTTGTGTGACCCCCTCTGCAGTCCCCTAAAACTTGCCGTGTGAAAAAAACCCTGTAGGACACGTGTAAAATATAGATGAACGTCCCCCCGCCCAATGTTTCGTTTTGACATCACATTAGGACCGTAAAATAGGCTTAATTAATCATAGGATAATACAAACTGATTGAAAAAAAATTATTAACAATATAATCACTCGATTGACAACAATCGAGGCTATGTACACTGTCTTTGACAACTCTAAATGATACATTTAACACGAGGCCTAAACAATTAACCGAACTGACCTGATAACTTTAAAGTGAAAACAAGAATTAAACCGCATTTTAAGAAATTATATTCGATAAATTCCATCTGATAGTAAAGAAATTCCAAGGCATAGGCATAAAAAAATGTTAATACTTATACAGTAGAAAATGTGCAAAGATTGAAATTTAAGTTATGAAAATAAAAAAATCCAAACAATTATAATATATATTTTTTTAAGGCCCAAACAACGAACCGAAAGGGATATGTTTACATTTGAAAAATACCTGACAAAAATTGCCGGCCTGAAATACTTGAGGAAAGTATGCAATACATGAATGAAATAGACAACCAGTAGATATAAGACCGAAATAGGTGAAATTTAAAAATTCCAAAAATGTAACACTGGATTGCATATAGTTTAAAAAACAAAACACGTGTCAAAAATATAAAAGTCAACCAAATATTCAGAACAACAAAAAATAATCTCTGTATCCAAGTCGTTATTTTCACAGGATTTCTGTTTATTAATTTGGTAGACCCCATTTTTAATTCGTTCACCTCTAAAACCACAAACCTGGTCAATTATTTCCAAATCGTGAGATCAATTGCTACGAACTTCTGTTTTATACATGTTAATGTGTGGGTTAAATTCCGTAGTTTCGTAGATACGAATCCACACGTGACGTAGATTCGTAGATACGAATCTACCAATTAGACATGATAACGAGATTCGTCGAAATTAGACCACGGTGTAGTAAATAGAGTGAAGTCACTGCAGGAAAAGTGAATAGGTCTATAAGATCTTTTGAGTTAAAAATGGGCAAAATTAAGATTTTTTCTATTTTACCAAAAAATTCAATTATTAAAATAGATGTAATTTTAACGGTAAAAGGAGAACAGTCAGACTGCTAAACTTATTAAAATGTAGATTTAGCGAATAAAAAATATCACACACCATATCAATGTGAGAGGTTTGGGAAAGTGCAAATTTTTAGTGATTTCTGCAAATTTCAACTAATAATCCTGTATTTGATTATTACGATTGGATTTTGATATACCGATAGTGTACTTAGGAATTTGTACTTACTAACGATGCACTACAACACCGTTAAATTTTCATCAGAAGGGGGTTGCCGACAGGGAGAGAAAATATAACCAAAGCTCTTGTAGAAATTTAAGAAAGGTAATGGAAGGAAAAGGAAATTAATATCAATGAAAGAAATAAACCAACTACGATTTGCTGTTGATATCGTTATTATCTCTAAGATTGCAGAGCCTAGATGAAAGGAAGAGTTTTTTGACATTATTTTGTAGCATGTTATTGTTTAATGATCCAATCTGTTTGCTTTTCGTAAAGGCCAAACAATTTTGATAGTTGGAATGTTTTCAGCCATCCATTTGTTTGTCCTACATGATGAACTCGTTCTACTTACTTGCTTCTGTGCCGTAGTTCACTATTTTTTAATTTTTATTACCTTTATGCACAGTCAAGAAACATACAAAACCGATGTGGGTGCAAAAGGGTGACCCATAACAGGCACGCAGGCCGAAAAAAGCGGGGCCCCTAACACACCCTTCAAATAAAATGAACAAAGATTTTAGCGTACAAACGTACAAACATAATGCTAAAAACAGTAAATATTTGTTTTGTTTTTTACATAAAAATTTCATAAGACATAAAAAAAAAAAATCAATCAAACTAGGCAGGTTAAGCAACCAATATATTGCCACAAGACGAGCCTATGCTAAGGGAACGACTAATATAGTGAATTAAGCTAGGTAGTGGTAGAGACAAGATTGCACTGGGGAAATTATGAAGGTTCTACGCTTGGGAGGGAGGGCATTCACAGGAATGGTAAATACGGTAAAATAAGTCGCCCTAAGGATGTTAGTACGGCATATATTTGGAATGATAGGGGAGCGTTTGTAGATCTCAAATTGTGATGCTCAGAGTACGAAAATTAAATTTTGTCATGGAAACGGATGAAGTCATACTTTGGAAGACTTTATAAAAGGGAATGTGTATCTTTAAATTTACGGCAATTATTAAGGCTGAGGAGATTGAGCTCTTTTAGACTATCCCCATATGGGGCAAAACTTATCAGGATGAATTTGGTGCACGTCTTTGAACTTTTTCATTGGAGCTGATGAGGCCCTTTTCTTTGGGATTCCAGATTTCTGACCCATATTCCAAATGGCGTAGACATAGACCAAAGAGAATTTTCGGGGGTTAATGGATCATAAAAATATCATGAACGTGTGCCGAATCAAAACTTAAAATGCGGTTAGCCTTGCAAATCATATGATTTATATGAGGTCTCCAATTCATATTACTCGTATAAACTAAGATACCGAAGATCATTCGATTGCAACAGATTGCAAAATGTGATACCAAGTTGTATTGAAGGGGGCAACATGAGGTTTGGGTTTTTTTGACATGTTAAAATCCCCACTTTTGGCATTAAAATCCAGATGTCCCATTAAAACTTCCAAAAGTTTAAAAAAAGAGCATATTAAGGTCTTTTGGCGAGTAAGTTGTCACAAATGGGTATATCTGGTTCTGGAACATTTTGAATCATCAGCAAAAAAAGACCAATCTGTGACAGATGAAACAAAGGAGGGGCATATCATAAGAAAAACCACAAAAGAGTAAAGGGCCCAGTATGGAAACCTGTGGGACACCGGAGGTGACTGGCAGGGCCATCAGCATAAGCACCTCCCATTAATGACCACTCGCCGGTCGACCCTCAAGAAATCATGGAACCAGGAAGGAGGTGCCACGATCCGGACACGTGAGCTTCTCAATAAGCATAGAATGATTGACGGAATCAAATGCCTTTGAGAAGTCCAGTATCCCACATCAGTGTAACACCCCCTGTCCTTAGTGCTACTACGGTTGTGAGTAACATCAACTAATGTGTAATGCAAGAACAGATTGGGCATAAAACCATGCTGGCAATCGGTAGATGATAGGTCCAAAAAGGGAGAGAGTAAGTAAAAGTACGTACTTCTTGTGATGCAACGCTGAGTATTGTGGAGCACCAGGCTAAGCAAGACCGAAACTGGACGGTAATTTTCAACGCAGCCATTGTCACCCTTTTTGAACACAGGAGTGATATTCGCACGCTCAGAGATGGAACTTTACCTGGAAGAAGAGCGAAGAATTGAAAATACTGGGAGGTGAGAGGGTGAGATCTCTAGGACATCACGGAGTATGGACCGGGAATACCATCCGGTCCACTTGCTTTGCCTGGGTCAACAGTACTCAGCACCTAATAAACCTTGAGGAGGTAGGTTTAAAAGTGAGAGAACTAAGTTATAATATTGTCATGAACATGAGATGAGAATCGCGCTTTATGAACTTTATTCTGAACACACTTGTGAAAAATTGTGAAAAAAATGATTTGCTTGCTTTACTGGATCATCAGCTAGATAATTATTGTAACTACTGACTGGGGAATTTTACCGGGGTTTGTTAATCTTGTTTAAAAGACCAGAGCGCTTAGGATTATCTCTCAGAGTTTTCTGACATCGGTTCAAGCACTCAGCACGTCTTTGTAATAAAGAGATTAGACTCTGCTTAAGCAGAAGAGGAGAACGCAAACCTATCTTGAAAACAACATTGCCAATTTTCTTGAATTTAATCCAAGCACTTCTTTCTTCTTCGCAAAGTTTAATGATATCAGAGTCTATCCACGGAGCAGAGCTCCGGTCTTTACACCGAATTTGGGACTATTTATCAACAATATCAAAAAGCTGGAGCCACCAGGTGTCCCATAAAATCTCAATGTTCAATTGTTACAATCGTGTACCAAGAGTTGTTGTTATTGAGAGAGTTCGAAGTTCGGGCACATTTGAAATTGTTCAATTTACGCTAGGTGTTTTTACATAAATTACAAGAGTAGGACTTGTGAAATTGATTGATGTGTGATCGGAACCCACACTGTAAAAAAATTACCGCGCAAATCTACAGGAAAATACTGTAAAAAAGCATTAAACTGACAGTATTGGCGTAATTTGGAACTACGGGGGAAATACTGTAAATTTGATGTACAAATTTTCCAGCCATATAAGGACAAAATCTAAAAGTGAAGAATTTATTCGAAATTTATATGAGTAACCACATCATTATACAACTACTATGAATTTTTTCAATTCTCCCATTTTAAGTATACTACACTTACATGGGAAAAATACTGTAATTTTACCAGGAAAATAATTGCAGAAATTCTTGCCAACAAAACACCGTAAAAGTAGCTGTTACAGGTTTTTCATTAAATTGCACTGTATATTTTACAGTTGATGTAAACATTTTACAACAAACTGTAATTTTACAGTATATGCAATTGTAAAAAATTGTTGAATAGGCCCTATAAGTTAGGTGATTCGTCAGATGCTTTTTGATTATCCACAATCAAAATCTCTGTAAGAAGTCATCAACTATATATGTTTTTAAGCGTTTTGATAAAATTAATTTTACAGTTATACTGTAAATTTACGGGTAATGTGTTGGCAGAATTGCTGCCAGTATTTACTGTAAAATTTTACGTATTTTTTTACAGTGCATGTGTAGTACTACTCTAAGGAATTTTTACAAGATCGGGATTCAGTGATCAGTAGTCCTTGCAATGCATAAAAGATCAAGATGACGCATTGTCAACCATGAGGCCATTATCGCTGAACTCTTTATACAGTGATATAGTTGAACTTTGCTGTGCAATTGAGTGTTCATGAGTATAATAGTTGAAGTATTTAATCTATTGACGAAACTCATCTCGCTGAATCCTGATTCGACTTTCAAGTTCAGATGAAATAAAGAGTGCCAGAAAGGCATGCTCGATGACAATCTTGGGATCAAAGTGACCGTAAATTTTCGTTGTCGGATCTAGGAGCAATTTCTCACTAAACACGGGCAAGGGTCGCTCCGTGATTTTTTTGGTCAGGGGGTTGCAGGTTTTAAGGGACCGTTTAAAGTGACAGGGAGATTTCTTTAGGCTATGAATTTCTCTCAAATTTTCAATGGATCGATGGTAGACGGCACTTACGAGACGTTTGGAAGGTTATTGGACAAAAACAGGTGCGAAAGAAACGCAAACCTTGTTCTTGAATCGCCTGCTATCGTAGTCGTTCCCCATAGGAAAACATTGAATTTGCTTTGTCGTGCATGCACGACAGAAATACTAAATAATCTCTTATTACATAAAAGATTCGATTCGGCTTTTCATTTCAGGTGTGATCTAATCATTGGTAAGCATTCCCATATATGTGTAAAAAAACCTAGGTTCGGGAAAAATTGGGGCGCTTCTTTCTGAAAATTCCATGTCTATTTAAGGGTATGAAAAAAACGCATTTGATTTGCATACACCTTCATGTCATTTGAAATGCGTTGTGTTTAATATTTATGGTATTTTAGTTCCAACCTACAGGTTCGGGATCAATGTTATTTAACGGTTTTTGTGTTGTAATTGTTGTCTGTCCTTGTGTTTTAGCAGTCAAAAATTCTTTAAAGAATTCCTCAGTAATCACATAACAATTGCTTTCAATATAGCATCAAAAGCTTATAATACACTGAACGGTTATAATCGTAATCTTATTAGATTTGTGCATGTTTGTGTATATACGTCTCTATTATCCCGACGGGGTTAAATAATTAGGTAATCACAGCGTTCAATATGGCTACCGATTGCTTTTAACAAATGCCAAAAATCAATTAACCATTTAGTCTGAAGTTTTGTTCGTAAGTTGGGATCCATTTTGGATGATTATACATAAGTTGTTCTCACTGGGATGTTTTGAGCCCTACAATGCTACAGACAAGGAAAAACGCAAAAAAAGGGGAAAAAAATCCATAACCGTAATCTGCAATGTCTACAACTAAATGCATTAGTTATCCATATTTGTACTATCTAGATTTAATCTCTAACCTTAACAACAGCAACAGATTAAAAAAAAACTGATCTGATTGAAGTACATGGTTTAAACCAAACATTACAAAAAACTCAAAAATTAGATGTAGTCATGAAGTATAGCCATTTGGTATTGTGAAAGCCAATCTCTCTTTAAGCAGCTATTTATTATTATCTCCTTTATTCCTGAAAAAATGGTCTCTACAAACAAAATCTTAACCACAAAGCCAAGGATAAAAGACATCATGTTTTCCACTCTTCGTACCAATAGTAGTTAATTACAGACCACTTTATTGTATTCGTTCAAATTTTGGCAAAAATTCCATATATCCCCACCTTTACTATTCTGCAAAACCTTCTCCTGGTGGTTTATTATTAAGTTTTCCGTCAAGGCTGCAGAATCCGTAAGAGAGGGCCAATGGAACTCTTTATTTTATTGATTACTGATTGGTGATCAATATTTAATAAATCGTTCTCAATGGATATTGTGACTGCTAAAAGCTTGGGACTGAAGCAATAATTACAACTCTGATTGAGTTTAATTGAGTGTTTTTGGCGGGCCATTTTGAATTATTGTGTTTATTCTCAAAGTTTCTCTTCTCGCCTGGCACCCACATATTCAAATTCGCAGCAGTCAGAAACTGGTCTAAAAACCGTTGCAAAACATCAGACAAGGTCCCAATAACCTGCAATACCTAGAATACCTGCAATAAACTACATCACTTTTGGCAATCACTTTTGGGATTTCTCTGTACCTTTTTGTTTATTTTGGAATTATGTTTATCCCAATTAATCGCGGGTGCAACACCGTACGCCATGCCGCCTTTCACCACCAGCTAATCCAATCTGGACTTTTATCATGATCTGAGTTTAAAAAAGAGGAAATAAAATCCCGAATTGGAAAATATCAAGAACAATTAAAAAACCCTTAGGTAACAAGGTCGTCAGCCAAAAACTTAAAACTGCATAAAAGCAAGTTGTTTTGCTTTTATCAGTTAAGTTTTGGCTGATGACCTTGTTACCTAAAGGGTTTATACCTGTCTGACACAAATAAGGAATGCAAAAATCTTTGAAATCAATAACCCAATACATTTGAATCGATGACGTTTGTTAGGAGCGAAAAAGGCTTGCCATAATTGATAGACAAGTTCGTCAATCGTTCAGTCGTGTACTTGAAGGTAAGCTTTTAAACCTTATGCCTTTTGAATCAATATTAAATTCAAGGTGAATTGAGGAAAATTATAAAAAAGAGCAGATTTTGATTCATTATCGGAAATGTCCACGCCATCACCATAAAAATCACTTTTTCCGAAAAAGTGGACCTTTTTGGTAAAAATGGACATACCCCCTAAAATATCATTATTTGGACTTTTTGACAATTTCATCTCCAAAAAGTGGGACTTTCTTGTCAATATTTCTCGAATTATGACCCTTTTTTTGCCCCCTTTTGTGGAATTTGGGAGGGGGGGGTTGCGACAATCTTTCCATCTAACCGAACTGGGGATAACTGCTTCCTCCTAAATTGAACAATTATTATGTTAACCATAAAAGTCTTATCCCTATATGAAAGAGTGCTCATTATTTCACTATTTAGAAAAATAATGAAAGTTCAACTCAATTTACTTCCAGCCTCCCGTATGTCCGTGACCAAAGTGTACACGTAACTCAAGCGAAACAATAGAGCTAATGATATTAACAATCAATCTTAAATCACTTCGGATCTGTTTCTTTCTCATCAGGGTATGCAGGTCCATGTTACTGCTTACACAGTTGGGAAAGATTTTGGAGTATCTCCCCGGGTTCTTGACTTCTAGGAGTTCAAGGACATAACTGATGTAGATAATTGGACGTTCTCTTTAATACCAAGGAAAATTGAACAGAAATCGGATTTAAAGACAATAACTTGCGGATTTAGGTTCTGCACAAATTAGGGGCAGCCCTTGCCAAGAAAACTTTTCTTTCATGATTTTTGTCCCTTTATCGTTTCTTTTCGAAAAATATATTAAACACGGGGTCAAGACACTATCCGTAACCCGACAAACAGAGAGAAAAAATATTTAAATTTGCAGAAGAAATAAACTTATAGATGAAGGATAAGTCTGAAGAATATGCCTAAGATTAATATTTCCAACTGAAAACTTGACCAAAAAGAAGAAAACAGCAGTGTTCAAAGATTAGGAATCTCAATTCAATTGGGTGTTTGTAGCAAGTGTCTACAGATAGTATTGAGTATTATCGATTTGTCGTTATTTGGTTTCCGCTTTGGTTTTTGGTCTGCTGAATCTTTTAGATTTTCTGATAGTGCAAAATTACTGTAGGGTCATTCCATGCCAATTCAAACAAAATGAGTACACCGTCAACTAATGGATTTCTTTCCTTTTTTTAAAAAAAAAAAAAAAAATTTCATGAAAAAAATAAAACCTTTTTACTTTTTAAAAAGTTTACCTCTTTTCGTTTTAACGCTACAGCAATTTTAAATTTGAGGGGGGTTCACCTCAAAAACATTACAAATGTTGAAATTCAGAGGGCCGTAAGTTAAAGAACTACACCCCTCAGATCATCTCAAACTTGGCAATTCGGATAACCTTGCGACTGCAGATGCAAATATGTGAACGCAGAAAAAATGTACCTGCCCCAAGTTAAAAATAAAGGGGTCAAAAATGGCCCCAAAACCACTCGGGCAATACTTTGGGGCCCATAAAGTCAAAAAAGTAAAAAGTAAATAACATTTCAAATTGGGCTGGTGAAGCTTATCTGAAGACTTACCCTTGTGTACAAGCTGATACTTAATCAGCTTTATTGGAAGAGATATAGCTGTCGCAAAAAGCAAAAAAGCCAAATTTAAAAAAAATACCCTTGACTTGACCCCCCTAAATATCAATGTCAAACATTGCACCAAATCTGGGTGAAATATGGTTAAGAAGGGTCCCTGCGGAAGTTGTGTGCAGAGGTTCAACCCCATGATGCAACTGCCATATGTAGGGAAACAGGCTTCAAAGAAGAATTAAAACTTTCAACTAATATCAGACAAAGTTACCATTGAAATGACACAGAATTCTGAAACTTTGCAACCTGGGAATTCAAGTGCATGTTTAAGACTTTGATCCAAGGTGACCTTGTCGAACTCTAACAATGAAATTGAAATCAATTTTCATCAACTTTAATTAAGCACCTGATTAGGTATGGACCCAAATCAGCTTGGTGTCTTGTTGGTAAGGAATTTTTTTTTTATTAATACTTTAATTAGTTCTAATTGAAATTATATAGTAAAAACGTGAATGTGCAGTTAAATACCCAGTTTGCAAAGTTCAGGGTTCTGTGTGTTTCAATGGGAATTCTTTCCAAAACTGAATTAAGTAGGGCTTATTGAAGACAGTAATTATAGAACAACAATTAGGCACCACAATGAAACTTTGCCAAAATATTAAGCAAGACCCTTTCAAACATATTTCAAGCAGAATTTGGTGCAGAATGTCTGACATTGGTTTTTAGGGGGGGGGGGCAAGTACAGTCAAATTGGAATTTTAATTTTTGCGACAGCTCGCTATATCTCTTCCAACGAAGCTGATATAAGTATATGATTGGTACACAAGGGCTAGTATTAAGATTGGCTATCTCCAGCTCAAATTTGAAAGTTATACCACGTTACTTTTTTGACTTATGGGGCCCCAAAGAATGTACAGTGGGTGTGGTTTTTTTTTTTGGGGGGGGAACAATGTGTGGACCCCCTGTTATTTAAAATTGGGCCAAGGTGCATTTTTCTGTTAACCTATTTGCAATCTGCAGCAAAAGGTGATCCAGAATGCCAGTTTGAGGATCTGAGGGGTGTAGATCTTTACTTATTAGCCCTCCGGGAATAGTGAATTTCACACCGGGTACATGTGTTTGAGGTTTCCACCGGTTACATGTTTTTGACCCCCCCTCAAATTTAAAATTGCTGTAGCGTGAAAACGAAAATGAGGTACAGAGCTCAAATTTCGGATTTAGTTCTCATGAATATTCGTATATCCTCTTAATTAAACGCCCCCCTCTGTTTTGGGATGAAAAAGAACCCTCCAATAAATAAATGCCCCCCCCCCAAAAAAAAGTTACATGTATGGATACATCCTACGTGAACATTCGTAATCTTACTTATAACACAAACACAAGATAAAAATTCAACCCGGCCATTCGACTCATAAACAAGCCCTCGCGTCGTCTGGCACGCGCAGAATTCACAGTACATCACCTTTATACCTAACGACTTTTCATTCATCGGCCTCAGAAAAAAGCAATGTGATTGTTCTACCCTAGGTGTAACAAGACCTGATCAATGTCAATGAGTGACCTCCTGGACAAATGCAAACGGTTTTTGATGCTAAAAAATCGGGGGGGAAAAAACCCAGAGAGACCCGTGCCATGGTTGCAGTGCCGGCTTCCTCCTAAGGAGATCGATGTAATGTAAACAGAGCGGCAAACAAACATCAAAAAAACATTTGGATGATTGGCAAGTTTCATTTCAACCTCTGTCAAGATCATTAACGATTAAAAACTAATTAATAACACCAAGTACAAACAAACGTCAAGTAAAAAATTAAAATAACCTTAAAATATATTAGAAATAAATTTCATAATAAATCAGAGCAAGGGACTTTAAAAATTGGAAAAAATATTAAGAAAAAAAAAACAACTAAGAAAGACAGCCATGAGGAGGTGATGGTGTGTTTACTCGACTTGTTGAATTGGCATGGAATGACCCTGTAGTGCCTTTTAGTTTAACACACAGTAGATTTCTTTTAAAGATACATGAGGACATTACAGAAAGAAGCGCCCTCAATTTTTTGTTCGGACCCGGGTATTTTGCATATTTAGAATGCTTACCAGTGTATTTAATAACACCTGAAGTGAGTAAGTTGAATACGCCGTTCTTTATGTAAATAGAGATTTCTGTCGTGCACGACAGAAAATCAAAGCATGGTTTCCTATGGCACGATTATGAGAGCAGGCAAGTTCAAGACAAGGTTTGCGGTTTATTGTGTACTTGTTTGTCCATTAAAACCTTCGAAACGTCTTGGTAGGTTGTGTTCAATCGATCCAGTGCAATGTGAGAGAAATTCGTATCCTCCAAAAATATCTCCTCCTGTCACTTTAACGAGAAAAGGTTTTCCTGCTTAGCTTGAAGTAAGGACAAAATAACTCACGCCAATACAGCGAGGTCATAACATTCGAAATCTGTTTATCTGTGTGCACAATAACAATGGAGAGCAGTCAGGCTGTACGCAGGATTTTTTTTTTTGGGGGGGGAGACTTCGAAAAGGGGATTCTTTTTTGGTAAACGTGGCCATAACCCCTAAAAAGGTCCTTTTTGAACATATCATCACCAAAAAGGGATTTTCTTGTGAAAATTTCTCTACATATTTATCAAAAAATTCAGCAAAAGTGGACCTTCCCCCCTTTTGTGGAATTTGGCGCGTACGGGCCTGAACCAGAGGTTTAAAAAGATGTTAAGTGTGTTCCGAGCCGATTGTTGAATATCATTAGCTCCATTGTTCGCTTGAGCATGTTGAGGTCATGTATATCAGTAGGTCACTTTCTAGAAATAAATTGAGTTGGTATTTAAGGCGCTTAGCAGCTGGTCTTGCATTCTCACTACACTACGACGGATGTCTGGTGGAGCAATTCCTGCTTGGATGTTTTTTAATGTGGTGTCCATTAGAGTTGGGCGAAGACATCCTGTGATAAACCGGCAGGAGGCATTCAACGCCAACGCCGGACAAGATTCTTGGCATGGGTTGGTCTTTCCCATACAGAGCAGGCATACTCTGCACGTGAGTAGTACAGGACAAGTGCCGTCGATACTTTGCGGTTCGTAGATGGAAAGCACACACGTGTCTTAGATGGATTTGCACGTAGGCGGTTTTCTCTATAATTAGGAGTGAGTTCATCCAAAGCTTTGGAGAGTTTCTCTTCGTCAACTGTGAAGTCTGCATCTTGTGCGCTAATTGCAAGATCGCCTGCATAATTAAAACGATAGGTTCTACCTTCTAGGTGGTACGTTGGCCGAAGTGTGAACAGGAGATGGCGCGAGCACGCTCCTTGGGGTAGTCCATTCTTGAGCCGAGGGGCCATAATCCAAGCGTGAACAAAAAAAATCCGCTGTTGCAAAAGCGCCGCTAGAAG
>JAMKCH010021415.1:0-21323 GCA_023653785.1 Ophioderma brevispina | reverse complement strand
ACTTTTGTCGGCTACTTGGTACCATTGATCTAATGACGTTATTACCGGAAATGCCACACTTTTACAATAAATTTCACTTTAACGGAACATGATGTCATTCACATTTACTAATTGACAAGTGCTGTTGTCGACTCTGTACTTTAGGTACGAGGTTATAGATGTCATTCGTCACGAGTTTCACAACGTTTTACACCATAGAAACACACGTGGTAGAACGCTAACACTCGAAAAATAATGTCTTAGTATTAGTATTATACAATTCTTTTTTTCGGGTGGTGTAAATCGCGTCAAATTTGCCTAAACGTTAACTATATGCTGAAATCGAACATTAATGATTGAAAACACTTTAAAATGTCATCCCTAGTAAATGAAACATTGGTTTAAAATAAAGAGCCAAATCAAGAAAAGGGCATCATTTTTGTGCCTCGTAAACCGTGGTTGTTGGTAGATTTGTGTAGTGTACTGTAAACTCACTAAACACACCTGCAATGATTCTGCGTAACGGGGATTTTATTGCTTTGTGTCAGGTTTGAAGTACTCTCCCAAGTTAGCTTATCAGTAGGGCTACAGAATGCCAAACTGAAAAACACTGGTTCGAATCCCACAAATGTTATAACCAATTATATTATATGTTACTGGATCGTTGTGCTATCCTGTATCATATCATATTTTTTGTCACGATTTTGATCCTGATTGATTGTATTTATATTTTTTACTTTTTTTAGAGGGATAAGTTTTCTTAATTAGAGGTATATTGATACATATATTATGCAGGAGTTAGCCAGTCAAGCCATACTCACCTGTGCTATGTCCATTCACTGCCCAATTATATTTAGTCCTATCCTGTCGAAATCATATGCAGCAGCGGTTTCCAGGTGACTCTATTTTCTTGTCAATGGTTGTCTATGGGTATGCTTTTTTAAGTGCCCATGATGTTTGAAATATTGCACGGAAATGTCAAACTTACATGTACCTATTACCATAATAGTCCAAGATAGAACCCCAAACAGAAATGGCTCAAATATAATATACCGTTTAATGTGTATAGGCTTCAACTCCATGCACAATCACAAGTGAATAAAACAAAGGGGTTATGGGGACCTGCCGGTCCCTAAACTTGTAATTGAGCTGTTTGTTCTTCTGAAGTTGAGTACTAATTGAATAAAAGTTATGTAAAAAATTTTGTGACACCATCTTTGTTTTAACGTATCAAAGGAAAATGATTAATGTGATCGGTCGTAGATTCTTGTGAGTCTTTATATATATTAATGCATTCACCTGCCTAAACATTTTACATAATACTTGAACAGTCCATTAAAACATGTTATTTTCTGAGATTCACCCATGTGGAGAATCTTTATGAGATATTGTACTGAAAAGTGGTGTCTTATTTGCTTAGTTTAAACTATAGTGTTAAAAACGGGAAAATTAGATGATTTTTTTTGGAAATGACTCGCAATCCTCGAAAAAAAATTGTGGAACCCACTTGAAACCCCCCGTTTAGGGAAAGGTACCCCCTTCTCCCCAATCAAATGTGATCCGAAGTCATTGTGTCAGCGCTTCCCAGGCCCCCCAACATTGATTGATGGGGAGTGGGGAAGAATTTTAGTAAAAGGGAGACCTCTGCTTCTATAAGAACAATGGTACTACCCAAATTCGATCTCATTTGTGAACATGGCAAAGGTTCCAATATATTGCATTCAAGGTTCAAATATTTTTTTCGAGATTGTCTGCAGGCCAATGCAAAAAAATATTCATCTAAATTCACGTTTTTTACTATATCTTAAACCTAAATAAGATATAGATACCAAATGTCAGGATTTAAGCAATCCCATTATAGGTACACTCCACATAAACCTTTTGGCAATACTTGCAATAAGGGACCGTCCCAATAATTCTATCGTGGAAGATTATACCCGCACACATAAGCACTCAAAATATAAACCCACCAAAATAGTTAAGTAGTATCGTCACTATCGTAAAGATTTTCTCTCCAAATCATAAGGAACATAGAAATGTATAGACTATGAGGTAAAAGTAGAGCTTTTTTTTAAAATGAGAATTTCAAAATAAAATAAAAATTGACAGCAGAATAAATTACCCGTGTTCAGCATGTTGATTCCATTATGAAATACTAAGCATTTATCACGGAATGCCAAACACAAAGTAAATGGACAAATATATCGTCAAATTAAAATATGCTGAAAGATTGTGCAACTTAAAAAAAATTAGTATAAACAGAAAAAACAGAAAGGCACCGTAATGACACGAAACCCGCACTGATGATTTTGGTCTCCATCCTATTACCACTGCACTACCGAAGGATGCCAGACAGAAGAAACACGGCTGTAGGGTGGATTTACACTCTACCCACCTGGAAGTGTGAAGAGTAATCAAATATCCCTACACAAGTCTCCCAATTAAATAATTGTATTCTTCACCATTGACAGCCGGGGGTACTTTGCATCTGTGTGAGAGATAATTATTTGTGCTGCGTCTTCATTCGGTCGCGGCTTTGTCCGCGACTTGACTGCGACAAATACCATATGGGCGCATTTCGTCAATAAGGCGCGCTGATATTACGTTCGCTATGATTTTTCCCAATGTGGAATGAGAAAAATAAGCAACAAAACCAAAGATCCAAAAACAACATACTTCAGAAAGAAAAATAAACAACAACAAAAAACAAGATCAAAGCAACGCCACGGAGGATCGTCAACAAAAGTGTTATGAGGAGGATGCACTGCGCTGGGGAGAAGCAAAAAATTGTCTTTTTTTCTTCACATTTTGAATTATCAACTTAGAAATGCCCATGTTACACCAATATCAGTGTTAAAAAAGCAACATTGGCAAATCCAAATGGCGGGGGGGGGGGGTGGATATACTATCAAAGAACATTGAATATTTATCTTTTGAGTGAATTAAGGTTGAAAAGGAAAACAAATAGTTAACGCACTTTGGTCGGCCTTTTTACACATTGATCTAATACGTATACCGGCAAATGCACCTTTCAATAATTCTCCTCTACCCGGATTAAAGTGTCATCACATACTATGACAAGTGTGTTGTCGACTCGGTGTATTAGTACGAGGTTATGAGTGTTAATCGTCACGAGTTCACAACGTTTACACCCATAGAAGAAACACAAGTTGTAGAACGTTTCTAACCCCACTCGAACAATTAATGTATTAGTATAGGATACACACAATTACCTTTCTTTTCGGATGGTGTAAATCGCGTCAAATTTGCCCTAAAAACGTTAATAGATTCTGAAGCGACATAATTGATGAAAACCACGTAAATGTCATTCCCTAGTAAATGAACCATTGTTTAAATAAGAGCAAATCAAAAAAGGGACATTTTTGTTTGCCTGTACAACCGTTTGTACTGTAAAATCAGCAAACACACCTGCAATGATTATGGTAACGGGTTTTATTAGCTTTGTGTCAGGTTTGAAGTACTCTCCCAAGTTAGCTTAGTCAGTAGGGCTACAGACTGCCAAACTGAAAACACTGGTTCGAATCCAGCCAAATGGTATAACCAATTATTATATTTCTTGATCGTTGTGCTAACCTGTATCATATCATATTTTTGGTCACGATTTTGATCCTGATTGATTTTATTATATTTTTTTAATTTTTTTAGGGATAAGTTTTCTTAATTAGAGTTAATGATACATTATAATGATGCAGAGTTAGCCGGTCCAACCATACTCACCTGTGCTATGTCATCCACTGCAATTAATATTTAGTCCTCTATCCTGTCGAATTCATATGCAGCAGGCGTTTCGGGAGGTCTGACTCTAATTTTTTGTCAATGGTGTCTATGGGTATGCTTTTAACGTGCCCATGATTTTTGAAATATTGCACGGAAATGTCAAAGTTACATGTTTACCCTATTACCATAATAGTTCAAGATAGAACCCCCAAACAGAAATGCTCAAAGAGAATATTGCCTTTTAATTTGTATAGGCTTTCACTGCCCTGCACAATCACTAGTGAATTCAAACAAAGGGGTTCTTGGTGACCGGTCCCTAAACATGTATTTGAGCTGTTTGTCTCTGAAGATGCATATATGAATAAAAGTTATGTTAAAAAATTTGTGACACCACTTCTGTTTTAACGATATCAAAGGAATGCATTAAGTGATCGTGTCGTTCAGATCTTGTGTAGTATTTATATATATTAATGCATTCACCTGCAATAAAACATTTACATAATACTGAACGTCCCTTAAAACGGTTATTTCCTTGAGATTTCACAACAATGGGGAGAATCTTTATGAGATAGTGTACTGAAATTGGTGCTATTTTGCTTAGTTTAAACATATAGTTACAAAGTGAAATTAGATATTTTTTTTGGAGGAAATGACTCAGACAATCTCGAAAAAAAGGTTGGAACACTTTCTCCGATTGAGGAAAAGGTGACCCACTCTCCCCCAATTCAATGTTGATCCGGGTCATGTTGTCAGAGCTTCGCCGCCCCCCACATTGATTGATGGGGAGTGGGAAGACAGAATTTGTAAAAGGGAAGACCTCTGCTTCTAAAGAACAATGGACTTCCAAATTCGATCTCATGTGAAACATGGCAATGGTTCCAATGATATTCGATCAAGTGTTCCAAATATTTTTGCGATGATTGTCTGAGGCCAATGCAAAAAATATCATACTAAATTCACGGTTTTTTAATATATCTTAAAAACTAAATAAGAATATAGATACCAACATTTTAGGATTATAAGCAATACAATTATAGGACACTCACATAAAACTCTTTGGCAAATTACTTGCAATAAGGGACCGTTCAATAATATATCGTGGAAGATTATACACGCACACATAAGGCACTCAAAAATACCCAAACCCAAAATAGTAAGTAGTATTCGTTCATATCGTAACGATTTTCTCTCCAACATCATTAAGGAACATAGAATGTATGGAGATCTTGAGGTTAAATAAATAAGAGCTTTTTTAAAATGAGCATTCAAAATAAATAAAATGACAGCACAGAATAAATACGTGTAGCAGTGTTCATTATTGAAAATACCAAGCTATTTTATCACGGAAATTGCCAAACCACCAAGTAAAACAGTAAAATGGGACCACAAATATATCGTCAAATTAAAATATGCTGAAGATTGGGCCACTTTAAACAAAATTAGTATAAACAGAAAAAAAACACCGTAATGACACGACCCGACATGATGATTTTGGGTCTCACTCCTATACCACTGCACTACCGAAGAATGCCAGGAGAAACACGGCTGTCGGGAGATTTTTACCCTCTACCCACCAGGAAGTGTGAAGTAATCACTATCTCCTACACAAAGTCTCCAATTAAATACTTGTATTTTTCACCATTGATAGCCGGTACTTTGCCTCTGTGTGAGAGATAATTAATTGTTTGTGCTGCGTCTCATTCGGTCGCGGCTTGTAGGCCGACTTTGACTGCGACAAATACCTTATGGGCGCATTTAGTCATTAAGGCGCGCTGATATTGCGTATCGCTATGCATTTTCCTCCATGCTTCAGACTGAGAGAAAAATAAGCAAACAAAACAAAGATCCAAACCAAACAGACTTCAGAAAAGAAAGAAAACAAACAACAACAAAAACAAAGTCCAAAGCAACGCCACGGGAGTATCGTCAAAAAGTGTTATATGAGGATGGCCGACTGCGCGGGGTGAGAGCAAAAATCGTCTTTTTTTCTTCACATTTTGAATTTATCAACTTAGAAATGCCCCATTTTAACCAATATCAGTTTAAAAGCAACAATTTGCCCATCCCCAAATGGCGGGGGGGGGGATTTAAAATCAAAGAACATTGAATATGTATATTTTGATGCATTAGGGTTTGAAATGTAAAACAATAGTTAACGTCACTTTGGTCGGCCTCTTGTTACACATTGATCTAATACGTATACGGGCAAATGCACAATTTTACAATAATTCTCACTCTACCGGATACATGTGTCATTCACATACTAATTGAACAAAAGTGTGAGTGCTGTTGTCGATCTGTACTTTAGCTACGAGGTTATAGAGTGTAATACATCACGAGTTTCACAACGTTTACACAATAGAAACACCGTGTAGAACGTTTAAACACTCGAAATAATGTATTAGTATAGTATACAATTACTTTCTTTTCGGATGTGTAAATCGCGTTTTTTTTTTTCCAAAAAAAACTTTGCCCTAAAAGTTAACTATATTCTGAAATCGACATTAATGATGATGAAAACACGTAAAATTGTCATCCCTAGTAAATGAAACATTGTTTAAAATAAAGAGAAATCAAGGAAAAGGCATTTTTTGTTGACTGTAACCGTGTACTGGTAAACTCGATAAACACACCTGCAATGATTATGGTAACGGGATTTAATTTGCTTGTGTCAGGTTGAAGTACTCTTCCCAAGTTAGCATTAGTTCAGTAGGGCTACAGACTGCCAAACTGAAACACTGGTTCGAATCCCACAAATGTTTAAACCAATTATATATATGTTCTGGATCGTTGTGCCTACCCTGTATAATATCATATTTTTGTACGATTTTGATCCTGATGATTTGATATATTTTTTACTTTTTTTTTAGATGGCTAAGTTTTCTTATTAGAGTTATATTGATACATATCATTATGCAGGAGTTAGCGGGTCAAACCATACTCACTGTGCTATGCCATTCACTGGCCAATTAATATTTAGTCCTCTGTCCTGTCGAAATCATATGCAGCGGGCGTTTCCGGGTTGACTCTATTTTCTTTGGTCAATTGTGTCTAGGTATGCTTTTTAAAGTGCCCATGATTTTTGATATATTGCACGCAAATGTCAAACTTACATGAACCCTATACAAAAGGTCCAAGATAGAACCCCCAAAAACAGATGCAATGGCTCAAATATAATATACCGTTTAAATTGTATAGGGCTTTCACTGCCATGCACAATCACAAGTGAATTCAAACAAAGGGGTTAGTGGTGACCGTCCCTAAAACTTGTATTTGAGCGGGGTGGGCGTTGAGATTGAGGCTAATGGAAGTAACAGTTATGTAAAAATATTGTGACACCATCGTATGTTTTAACGAGAGCAAAGAAAGCAGGAAGGGAGGTGGGGGGCGGGCAGAGCGGGGGGAGGATGGAGAGAGATGAAGGGGGGGGGTTTGGGGGGGGGGGAGGCAGGCACCAGGCCCGAAAACAGGGACATAAGACTTGAACAGTCCCTTAAAACATGTTATTTTCATTGAGATTTCACCACAATGGGAGATAGCTTTATGAGATATTGTACTAAAATTTGCGTGTTATATCTGCTTAGTTTGTGACATTTATAGTTAAACACGTGAAATTAGATGATTGTTTTTGGAAAATGATCTCAGACAATCCTCGAAAAAATGTTGGAACACTTTGACCGATTAGGGAAAGGTGACCCCTCTCCCCCAATTCAATGTTGATCCGAGTCATTGTTGTCAGAGCTTCGCCCGGCCCCCCAACATTGATTGAGGGGAGTGGGGAAGAATTTAGTAAAGGGAAGACCTCTGTTTCTAAAGAACAAGACTTACCCAAATTGATCTCATTTGTGAAACAATGGCAATGGTTCCAATAGATGCATCAAGTAGTTCCAAATATTTTTTTCAAGAAACATTACTTTTTAAGTTTAATTAAAAAAAATATCATATAAATTCACGTTTTTACTATATCTTAAAAACTAAATAAGATATAGATACCAAATTTCAGGATTTAAGCAATACAATTATCGGTACACTCACATAAACTCTCTTGTGGCAAATTACTTGCAATAAGGGACCGTTTTCAATATTATATCGTGAAGATTATACCCGCACACATAAGCACTCAAAAAAATTTAACCCAACCAAAATAGAAAGTAGTATTCGTTCATATCGTAAAGATTTTCTCTCCAATCATAAAGGAACATAGAAATGTATAGACTATGAGGTAAAAATAAGAGCTTTGTTAAAATTGAGATTCAAAACTAAAGAAAATTGACGCAGGAAGAATAAATTACCGTTGTTCAGCATGTGATTCATTATTGAAATACTAAGCTATTTATCACGGAATGCCAAACCACCAAAGTAAAAGGACAAAAATACGTCAAATAAAATATGATTGAAAAGATGGTGCAACTTAAAAAAAAATTAGTAAAACAGTAGAAAAAAGCACGTAATGACGAACCCGCCACATGATGGTCTTGGGTCTACGTCCTATACCACTGCACAACCGAAGAATGCCAGAAGTAACACGGCTGTCGGGTGAGTTTTACCCTCTACCCACCGGGAAGTGTGAAGTAATCAATATGTCCTACACAAGTCTCCCAATTAAATACTTGTATTCTTCACCATTTGATAGCCGGACTTGGCAATTCTGTGTGAGGAGCTAATATTTGTGCTACTGCGTCTTCATTCGGTCGAGGCTTTGTCCGCGACTTTGACTGACGACAAATACCGTTATAGGCGCATTTCGTCCTAAGGGGCGCCTGATATTGCGTTATCGCTCTATGCATTTCCTCCATGACCAGACTGAGAAAAAATAAGCAACAAACAAAGATCCAAAACAAACATACTTCAGAAAAGAAAAAATAAACAACAACAAAAAACAAAGAGATCCAAAAGCACGCCACGGAGTTATCGTCAAAAGTGGATAGGATGGCGACTGCGCTTGGGGGGCAGCAAAACATGTCTTTTGTTCTTCACATTTTGAATTTATCAACTTAGAAATGCCCCATTTTACACAATATCAGTTTAAAAAGCAAAACATTGCAAATCCAATAAAATGGCGGGGGGGGGGGGGCGGGGGTGGATCTCATATCAAAAAGAAGAACATTGCATATTTATCTTTTGAGTGAATTAAGGTTGAAATGTCAAAAAACAAATAGTTAACGCCACTTTTGTCGGCTACGTGAACACATTGATCTAATACGTATACCGGCAAAAGCACAATTTTACAATAATGCTACACTTACCGGTACAGGTGTCATTAACATACTAATTGACAAGTGCTGTTGTCGACTCTGTACTTTAGGTACGAGGTTATAGAGTGGTAATTCGTCACGAGTTCACAACGTGCTTACACCATAGAACACAAGTTGTAGAACGATAACACTCGAAAATTTAAATGTATTAGTATAGTATACAATTACTTTCTTTTTCGGATTGTGTAAATCGCGTCAAATTTGCCATAAAAGTTAACTATATTCTGAACTCGACATTAATGATGAAACACTGTAAAATGTCATTCCTAGTAAATGAAACATTGTTTAAAATAAAGAGAAATCCAGAAAAGGGCATTTTTGGCCTTGTTATAAACCTTGTGTGTACTGTTAAAACTCGCTAATAAACAAACCTGCAATAATTATGGTAACGGGATTTTAGTTGCTTTGTGTCAGTTTTTGAAGTACTCTCCCAAGTTAGATTAGTCGGAGGGCTACAGACTGCCAAACTGAAAAAAACTGTTCAGTAATCCCACAAATGTTATAACCAATATATTATATTTTCTGGATCGTTGTGCTACCCTGTATCATATCATAATTTTTGTCACGGATTTGATCATGATTGATTTTTATTTATATTTTTTTAATTTTTTTAGCTGGATAGTTTTCTTAATTAATTAGGGTTATATTGATGATACATTATAATTAGCGGAGTTAGCCCGCGTCAAACTTACCACCTGTGCTAGTCCATTCACTGCCAATTAATAATTTAGTCCTCTGTCCTGTCGAAATCATATGCAGCAGGGCGTTTCCGGGTTGTGACTCTATTTTCTTGTCAATGGTTTTGTTTTTGGGTATGCTTGTAAAGTTTGCCCATGATTTTGAAATATTGCACGGAAATCGGAAATGTTCAACTACATGTACCCTAATACCATAATAGTCCAAGATACGACACCCAAACAGAAATGGCTAAAATATAATTATACCGTTTAATGTATAGGCTTTCACTGCCAGCACAATCACAAGTGAATTCAAAAACAAAGGGGTGGTTATTGGTGACGGGCCCTTACCTTGTATTTGGCTGTTTGTTCTTCTTGAAGATTGAGTACTAATGAATAAAAAGTTAGTAAAAATATTTAGAACACACATGTGTTTTAACGATATCAAAGGAAATGAATTAAGTGTCGTGTACGTTCAGATATTGTGTAGTAGTATATATATTAATGACATTACCTGCCCCCTTAAACATTTACATTAATAATTGAACAGTCCCTTAAAACAGGTTATTTCAGTGAGATTTCACCACAATGTGGAGAATCTTATGAGATTTGTACTGAAAATTGGTTCTATATTGCTTAGTTTGTAAAATATAGTAAAAACTGTGTGAAATTAGATGATTTTTTTTTGGAAATGACCCGACAATCCTCGAAAAAAATGTGGGAACACGGTTGAACGATTTAGGGAAAAAGGTGACCCCCTCTCCCCCCAATTCAAGTTGATCCGAGTCATTGTTGTCAGAGCTTCGCCAGGCCCCCCAACATTGATTGATGGGGAGTAGGGGGAAGAAGTAGTAAAAGGGACGACCTCTGCTTTCTAAAGATCAATCACTTACCCAAATTCGACTCATTTGTGAAAAATGGACAATGGTTCCAAATATGGCATCCAAGTGTTCCAAATATTTTGTTCGATGATTGTCTGAGGCCAATGCAAAAATATAATCTAAATTCACGTTTTGTACTATATCGTAAAAACTAAATAAGATATTGATATAGATACCAAATTTTCAGGATTTAAGCAATACAATTATGAGTACACTCACCAAACTTCTTTTGCAAATACTTGCAATAAGGGACCGTTCAATAATGATACCGTGGAAGATTTACACGCCCACACATAAGCACTCAATATAACCAACCCAAAATAGTAAAGTAGTATTCGTTCATTGTAAAAGCTTGTCTCTCCAAATCAAAAGGAACATAGAAATGTATAGCATATGAGGGTAAAAAAAGAGCTTTTTTACAATGAGATTCAAAAAAATAAAAAAATTGACAGCAGAATAATACCGTGTCAGCATGTTGATTCAATTATTGAAATACTAAGCTATTTTATAACGGAATGCCAAACCACCAAAGAAAATGGACAAAATATATCGTTCAAATATAAAATATGCTGAGAAAGATTGTGCAACTCTTAAAAAAAAAATTAGTTATTAAGAAACAGAAAAAAAGCACCGTAATGAACGAACCGCAACATGATGATTTTGGGTCTCCATCCTATACCACTTGCACTACACGAAGAATGCCCAGAAGAAGAAGAAAAACGGCTGTCGGGTGATTTTTACCCTCTACCCACTGGAAGTGTGTGAAATAATCAATATTCCTACACAGTCTCCCCACAAATTAAATTACTTGTTATTCTTCACCATTGATAGCCGGGTACTTTGCATCTGTGTAAGAGATAACGTATTTGTGATGCGTCTCATTCGGTTCGGCGGCTTTTGTCGCGACTTTGACTGCGACAAATACAGGTAATAGGCGGCATTTCGTCATTAAGCGCGCTGAGATTGCGTATCGCTATGCATTTTCCTCCTGCGTCAGACTGATGAAAAATAAGCACACTAAAACAAAGATCAAAACAAACATACTTCAGAAGAAAACATAAACAACAACAAAAACAAAGATCCAAAGCAACGCCACGGAAGTATCGTTCCACAAAAGTGTATGAGGATGGCGACTGCGCTGGGGAGAGCAAAATCTGTCTTTTTCTTCACATTTTGAAATATATCAACTTAGAAATGCCCATTTACACAATATCAGTTTTTAAAAAGCAAACATTGCAAAATCCAAATGGCGGGGGGGGGGGGATATAATATCACAAGAACTTGAATATTTATCTTTTGAGTGAATTAAGGTGAAATGTAAAACAAATAGTTAACGCCACTTTTGTCGGCTCCTAATGTTACACATTGATATAATAAGTTCTAGGCACAATGCACACTTTACAATAATTCTCAAACCATCAACCGGTACATGTGTCATACACATACTATTTGACATGTGCTGTTGTCGACTCTGTACTTTAGGTACGAGGTTATAGAGTTGTATTGTCAACGGTGTTCACACAGTTTTACAACCATAGAAAACAAACGTTGATAGAACGTTTAACACTCGAAAATTAAATGTATTAGTTATAGTATACAATTACTTACTTTTTCGGATGGTTGTAAATCGCGTCAAATTTTGCCCTAAACGTTAACTATATGCTGAAATCGAACATTATGATGAAAACACACTGTAAAATGTCATCCCTATAAATTGAAACATTGTTTAAAAGAAAAGAGCAAAATAAGAAAAGGGCATTTTTGTGGCTGCTAAACGTTGTACTGGAAAACTCGCCTAAACACACCTGCAATGCTTATGGTAGAAGGGATTATTTATTTGCTTTGTGTCCAGGTTGCAGACCTTCCCAAGTTAGCTTAGTCCAGATAGGACTACAGACGGCCAAACTGAAAAACACTGGTTCGAATCCCACAAATGTTATAACCAATTATATATATTTTCTGGATCGTTGTGCTACCCTGTATCACATCATATTTTTGTCACGATTTGATCCTGATTGATTTTTATTTATATTTTTTTAATTTTTTTTTAGATGGAATTTAAGTTTCTTAATTAGAGTTAATTGATACATTATAATTATGCCGGAGTTAGCCGGTCAACCATAGATCCACATGTGCTCGATGTACATTCACTGCCAATTAATATTTAGTCCTCTGTCCTGTCGAAATCATATGCAGCAGGCGTTTCCGGGTTGACTCTATTTTCTTGTCAATCGTGTCTATGGTGATGCTTTTTTAAAGTGCCCATGATTTTCGAAATACTTGCAGGGAATGTTCAAACTCATGATTACCCTATACCAGATATGGCCAAGATTAGAACCCCCCCAACAGAAATTGGCCTCAAATATAATATAACGTTAATTTTATGGCTTTCACTGCCATGCACAATCAACAAGTGATTCAAACAAGGGGTTATTGGTGACCGAGTCGTCCCTAAACTTGTATTTGAGTTGTTTGTTTATGAAGATTGAGTACTAATTGAATAAAAAGTTTATGTAAAAATATTTGTTGACACCTCTTCTGTTTTTTAACGATCAAAGGAAAAGCATTAAGTGATCGTGTAGTTCAGACTTGGGTAGTAGTGTGTATATAAATGCATTCACCTGCCCTAAACATTTACATAATACTTGAACAGTCCCTTAAAAACATGTTTTTTCTTGAAGATTCACCACAATGTGAGATCGTATGCAGATTTGATACTTGAAATTTGCGTGTCGATATCTTGCTTAGTTTCCTAACAACAATCATAGTGTAAAAAAAAAAACGTGAAAGTAGATGATTTTTTTTGGAAATGACATCAGACAATCCTACGAAAAAAATGTGGGGAACACTTGACCGATTTAGGGAAAAAAAAAGGTGACAACCATCCACCAATTCACTGTTGATCGAGTCTTGTTGTCAAGAGCTTCGCCAGGCCCACCACATTGATTGATGGGAGTGGGGAAATTTAGTAAAAGGGAAGGACCTCTGCTTTCTAAAAGAACAATGACTCTGTACCCAAATTGATTTCATTTGGAACATGTCAATGGTTCCAATATATTGAATCAAGTGTTCCAAATATTTTTTCGATGATGTATGAGGCCAACAATGCAAAAAATATAAAAAACTTAAAAAAAGCAAAAAATAAAAAAACTAAATAAGATATAGGATACTAAATTTTCAGGGATTTTTAAGCAATACAATTATAGGGTTACACTCACATAAACTCTTTTGGCAAATAAATTGCAATAGGACCGTCCAATAATTATATCGTGGAGGATTATACACACGCACACTAAGCCTCAAAATACTAAACCCAACCAAAATTCGTAAAGGAAGTATTCGTGAATATCGTAAAGGATTTTTCTCTCCAAACATACAAAAGGACGGACATACAGAAAGGTATAGACTATGAGGTTTAAAAATAAGAGCTTGTTTAAAAGAGAGTTCAAAATAAAATTAAACTTGAAGCAGAATCAAATACCGTGTTCGCATGTTGATTCCATTATTGAAATACAAAGCTATTTTATCACGGAATGCCAACCACCAAAGTAAAATGGACACATAGATCGTTCAAATATAAAATTGCTGAAAAGATTGTGCAACTTAAAAAAATTAGATCGAAACAGAAACAGCCCGTAAGACACGAACCCGCAACATGATGATTTTGGGTCTCCATCCTATACACGCATACCGGAAGAAGAATGCCAGAACGAATAAAACCACGGCTGTCGGGTGATTTTTACCCCTCTACCCACCGGGAAGTGTGAAGTAATCAAATCTTCCTACACAAGTCTCCCAAATAAATACGGTATTCTTCACCATTGATAGCCGGTACTTTGCAACTGTGTGAGAGATAATTATTGGCTGGTCTTCATTCGGTCGTGGCTTTGTCCGCGACTTTGATTGCGACAAATGCCGTATAGGCGCATTTCGTAATTAAGGCGCGCTGATAGTACGTATCGATATGCATTTTCCTCCATGCTTCAGACTGAGAAAAATAGCAAAACCAATAACAAAGATCCAAAACAAACATACTTCAGAAAGAAAAATAAACAACAACAAAAACAAAGATCCAAAGCAACGCCACGGAGTAGTATCGTCCAAAAGTGTATGAGTGATGGCGCGACTGCGGGGGGGGGAGGCAAAATATGTTTTTTTTATTCACATTTTGAATTTCTTCAACTTCCTAGAAATGCCCATTTACACATTATCAGTGTTCTAAAAAGCAAACATTGAAAATCCAAATGGCGGGGGGGGGGGGTGGATCGGGGGGGGGGTGGATATGTGGATATGGGGGGGGGATGGATGGGGTGGATATAATATCAAAGCACATTGAATTGAATATTTAAAAAAAAAAAAAAAAAAAAAAGAAATGTTAAAAAAAATAGTTAACGCCACTTTTGTCGGCCTACTTGTTACACATGATCTAATACGTATACCGGCAAAATGCCACTTTACAATATTCTCACTCGAACGATACTGTGTCATTCACATTACTAATTGGACAAGTGCTGTTGTCGAAGCGTACTTTACGTAAGAGGTTAAGAGTGTAATTCGTCCGTCACGAGTTTCACACGTTTTAAACCATAGAAACACACGGTGTAGAAGCTTAACACTCAGAAAATTAAATGTATTGTGTCTAGTCTACAATTTCTTTCTTTTTCGGATGGTGTTGGTATTTGGTAATCGACGTCAAATTGCACATCATACTAAACGAAATTATTATTCTGAAATCCACATTAATGATGAAAACATGTAAATGTCATCCCTAGTAATGAAAATTTTTAAAAAATAAAGAGCAACATCAAGACAAGTGCATTTTTGTGGCTGTAAACCGTGTACTGTAAACTCGCTACTCTAAACACACTGCAAGATTATGGTTAAACGGGATTTATTTGCTTGTTGTAAGGTTTGAAGTACTCTCCCAAGTAGCCTTAGTCAGTAGGGATACAGATGCAAAACTGAAAAACACTATGCGTTGAATCCCACAAATGTTATAACCAATATATTATATTTTCTGGATCGTTGCTGCTACCCTGTATCATTCATATTTTTGTGTCACGATTTTGATCCTGATGAGTTTATTTATTTTTTTTTCTAATTTTTTTTAGATGGAAGTTTCTTAATTAGAGTTTGATATGATACATTATAATTATGAGGAGTTAGCCGGTCAAACCATACTCACTGTGCTAGTACATTCACTATGCCAATTAAAATTTAGTCCTCTGTCCTGTCGAATTCATATGCAGCAGGCGTTTCCGGCGTTACATCTTTTCTTGTCAATGGTTTTGGTTATGGTCATGCTTTTTAAAGTGCCCATGATTTTTGAAATATGCAAGGAAATGTACAAAATACATGTACCCTATACCATAATAGTCCAAGAGAGAACCCCCAAACAGAATTCGGGCCTCAAATATAATATAAGTTTATTTGTATAGCTTTCACGGCCATGCCAAGCACTAGTGAATTCAAACAAAGGGGTATTGGTGACCGGTCCCTAAAACTTGTATTTGCCTGTTTTTGTTCTTCTGAAGATTGAGTACTAATTGAATAAAAGTTATGTAAAAAATTATTTTGAACCATCATTCTGTTTTAAGATATCAAAGGAAATGACATTAAGTGATCGTGTCGTTCAGATCTTGTGTAGTTTGAAGTTATTATATATGAATGCATTCACCTGCCCTAAACATTTACATAATAATTGAACAGTCCCTTAAACATGGTTATTTTCATTGAGATTTCCCAACAATGGGAGAATCTTTGTGAGATATTGTACTGAAAAATTTGGTGTATATATTCTTGCTTAGTTTTTCAAATATAGTTAAAAACGTGAATTTAGATGATTTTTTTTGGAAATGACTCAGACAATCCTCGAAAAAAAAAATGTTGGAACACTTTGACCGATTTAGGGAAAAAAAAAAGGGAAAAGGTGACCCCCTTCCCCCAATTCAATGTTGATCCGAGCGAGAGTCATGTTGTCAACAGATTCGCCAGGCCCCCCAACAGTGATTATGGGGAGTGGGAAGAGAATTAGTTAAACAGGGAAGACCTCTGACTTTCTAAAGAACAATTGCTTCCCCAAATTCGATCTCATTTCCGGAACATGGAAATGGGTTCCAATATACTGCATCAAGTGTTCCAAATATTTTTTCGATGATGTCTGAGGCCAATGCAAAAAAATCTCATCTAAATTCACGTTTTTTACTATATCTAACAACTAAATAAGATATAGATAACAAATTTCAGGATTTAAGCAATACAATTATAGGTAGGTCACTCACATAAACTCTTTGGCAAATGTTACTTGCAATAAGGGATACCGTTCAATATATATATCGTGTGAGAAAGATTATACACGCCATCACATACGCATCAAAATATAACCCAACCAAAATAGTAAGTAGTATTCGTTCATACCGTAAAGATTTCTCCTCCAAATCATAAAGGAGGAAAACATGAATGTATGACTATGAGGTAAAAATAAGAGCTTTTTTTAAAATGAGATTTAAAAATAAAATAAAATTGACAGCAAGAATAAATTACCGTGTTCAGCATGTGATTGCATTATTGAAATACTAAGCTATTTTTATAACGGAATGCCAAACCCCAAAGTGTAAATGGACCACTATTATCGCAAAATAAAAATATGCGATGTGAACATTGCAACTTACAAAAATTTAGTATAAACAGAAAAAAAGCACCGTAATGACAACGAACCCGCAACATGATGATTTTGGGTCTCCAGCCCTATTACCACTGCACTACTGAAAGATGCCAGAAGAAAACACGGCTTGTCGGGGATTTTTACCCTCTACCCACCAGGAAGTGTGAAGTAGTAACTCATATATCTCCTACACAAGGGTTCCCAATTAATACTTGTATTCTTCACCATTGTTAGCCGGTACTTTGCATCTGGGTGAGAGATAATTTATTTGTGCTGCCGTCTTCATTCGGTGCGTCGCGGCTTTGTCCGCGAGTTTGACTGCGACAAATACCTTATCGTAGTATAGGCGCATTTGTCATATTAAGGCGCCGCTGATATGCGTTCGCCTATGCATTTTCCTCAATGCTTCAGACTGAGAAAAATAAGCAACAAAACAAAGATCCAAAAACAAAAATACTTCAGAAAGAAAATAAACAACAACAAAAACAAAGATCCAAAAGCAACGCCACGGAGTACGTCAAAGTGTATGAGGATGCGACTGCGCTGGGGGGAGAGTCAAAAAAAATCTGTCTTTTTTTCTTCACATTTTGGAATTTAGCAACTTAGAAATGCACTTCATTTACCACAAATCAGTTTTTTAAAAAGCAAAATTGCAAATCCAAATGGCGGGGGGGGGGGGGTGGATATAATATCAAAGACATTATATTGATCTTTTGAGGTGAATTAAGGTTGAAATGATACAAAACAAATAGTTAACGCCACTTTTGTCGGCCTCACTTGTTACACATGGATCTAATACGTAGAACGGCAAAGTCCACAATTTTTACATGATTCTCACTCTACCGGATACATTGTGTCATTCACATAATAATTGACAAGTGATATGTGAGACTCTGCTACTTTAGGTACGAGGTTATAGAGTGAATTCGTACGAATTTCACAACGATTTACACCATAGACACACGTTGTAGAACGATTAACACTCGAAAATTAAATGTACTAGTCTAGTATACAAATACTGTTCTTTTGCGGATGGTGTAAAGCGTGACAAATTTGCACCTACTACATAAAACGTTAACTATATTCTGAAATCGACATAATGATGAAAACACTGAAACTGTCATCCCTAGTAAATGAAACATTGTTTTGAAAATATAAGAGCAATCAAGAAGAAAGGGGACTTTTTGTGCCTGTAAACCGTGTACTGTAAAACTCGCTAACACACCTGCAATGATTAGGGTAACGGCCGGATTTTATTTGCTTGGTTGTCCCACCCGGTGTGAAGTACTATGCCCAAGTCCGCCGCCCTTAGTCCAGTAGGGTACAGATGCCAAACTGAAAACCACTGGTTCGAATCCCACAAATGGTATAACCAATTACCAGACCCACCCCTACTCGGACACCACTATTCACTCCCTGGAAGACCCCGCCTTGTGTACCCCCCCTGACCTATCATATTCATATTTTTTGTCAACGATTTTGATACTGATGATTTTTATTTATATTTTTTTAATCCTCTTTTTAGCCCCCCCCCCCCCCCCCATGGATTAAGTTTCTTAATTAGGTTATATTGATTTACTTATAAATTAGAAGGGTTAGCCGGTCAAACCTACTCACCTGTGTGACTAGGTCCATTCACATGCCAATTATTAATATTTTAGGCCTCGTGTCCTGTCGATCATCTGCGCAGGCGTTTCCGGAGTTGACTCTATTTTCGTGTCAATGGTTTGTCTATGGGGTATGCTTTTTAAGTGCCCTGATTTTGACAATATTGCACGCAAATGTCAAACTTACATGTTACAATATACCCATAATAGTCACGATAGAAAACCAAAACGAGAAATTGGCTCAAATATAATAACCGTTTATTTGTAATGGCTTTCACTGCATGCACAATCACAGTGGAATTCAAACAAAGGGTTATTGGTGGGGACCGGTTTCCCTAAACTTGTATGTGAGCTGTTTGTTCTTCTGAAGATTGAGTACTAATTGAACTTAAGTTATGTAAAAATATTTTGTGACCCATCTTCTGTTTTAACGATATCAAAGGAAATCATTAGGGATGTGTCGTTCGATCTTGTGTAGTTTATTTATATAATTAATTGAGTCATTCACCGCCTTAAACATTAAATGAATATTTGAAACAGTCCATTAAAACACCCCCCCCCCTAACTACCCAACCCACCCAAATGTTATTGTCATTGAGATTCACCACAATGTGGAGAATCTTTATGAGATAATGTACTGAAAAGTTGGGTTTTGGTTGTTGTCTATATCTTGCTCCCTTGTTTTTAAAATATAGTTAAAAACGTGTGAAATAGATGTTTTTTTTGGAAATGACTCAGACAATCTTCGAAAAAAAGGTGGAACATTTGCAGATTTTAGGGAAAGGTGACCCCCTCTCCCACCAATTCAAGGTGATCGATTTTGTGTCAAGGTTCGCCAGGCCCCCAAAACAATGATTAGATGGGGAGTGGGGAAGATTTGTAAAAGGGAAGACCGTGCTTTCTAAAGAACAAGACTTACCAAATTCGATCTCATTATGTTGAACATGGCAATGGTTCCAAGATATAGGATCAAGTGTTCCCAATATTTTTTTCCTTGATGTTGAGGCCAATGCAAAACAAATCATTAAATTCAGTTTTTTACATATCTTAAAAACTAAATACGATATAGATAACCAAATTTTTCAGGATTTACGCAATACATATAGGTACATCACATTAAAACTCTTTTGGCAAATTACTTGCAATAAGGGACCGTTCAAAAATTATATCGTGGAAGATTATACACGAACCACATAAGGCACTCAAAATAAACCAACCCCCCAAAATAGTAAAAGTAGTATTGTTCATCTCGTAACAGATTTTTCTCCAACTATAAAGGAACATGAATGTATGACTATGATAATTGAAAATAAGAGCTTTTTAAAGATATTTCAACATAAAATAAAATTGAACAGCGAATATAAATTACCGGTCCGCCTGTTGATTCATTATTGAAAATATAAGATATTTTATCACGGATGCACAACCACCAAAGTAAAATGGACCAAATATATAGTCAAATAAAAATGCCTGAAAGATTGTGCAACTTAAAAAATTGTAATTTTTTAACAGAAAAAAAAAGCACCGTTAATGCACACGAACCAGAAAAATGATGATTTGGGGTTCCATTTTTTTTTTACCTATACCCTGCACTACGAAGCAATGCCAGAAGAAGAAAAAAGGCTGTCGGGGGATTTTTACCCTCTACCCACCTGGAAGGTGGAAAAATGTAATCAATCATCTCCTAACACAAGTTCCCAATTAAATACTTGCATTCTTCACCCTGATAGCCGGGTCACTTTGCATCTGTGGAGGAGAAATTATGTGCTGACTTTCTTGTCACGTCTTCATTCGCGTCGGCTTTGTCCGCGACTTGACTGCGACAAATACCGTGTAGGCGCATTTTCGTCATTAAGGCGCGCTGAAATTACGTATCGCTATGCATTTTTCTCCATGCTTCAGACTGAGAAAAAATGAAGACACAACAAAAACAAAGAGTCCCAAAACAAACATACGTCAGACAGAAGAAGAAAAAACAAAACACACAAAACAAAGATCACAAAAGCAACGACACGGTAGTAGTATGTTCAAAGTGTATTATGAGGCATGGCGACGACTGCGCTGGGCGAGAGCAAAAAATCGGGCTTTTTTTTCTTCACATTTTGAATTTATCAACTTAGAATGGCCCATTTACAAATATCAGTTAAAAAGCAAACATTGCAATCCAAATGGCGGGGTGGGGGGGGTGGAATTAATATCAAAGAACTTGATATTTATCTTTTGAGTGAATAAGGTTGAAATGTAAAACAAATAGTTAACGCCACTTTGGTAGGCCTACTTGTTACACATTGATCTAATAGTATACCGGCAAATTGCACACTTTTACAATAATTCTCACTATTACCGGTACATGTGTCATTCACATCCTAATTGACAAGTGCTGTTGTCGACTTGTATTAGGGACGAGGTTATAGAGGGTAATTCATCACGAGGGGGTTGCCAACAACGTTTTACACCATAAAAACACACGTTGTAGAACGATTTTAACACCGTCAAAATTAAATGTATTAGTATAGTATACA
>JAMKCH010021414.1:0-21233 GCA_023653785.1 Ophioderma brevispina | reverse complement strand
GTCCTCACAGCGAGACTCCAAAATGCCAGCCAAACAAAATGCAAAAGTCACACTTAAAACTCCTCAGGGTATGAGAATCTTCTCAGTCCCGAAGAAAACATTTGTCCAGCAGTTCAGACGACAAGGTTCAATAAGTCCTCGAACGCACTAATATTCCACATTATATCAGTCCAAGAAAATCGTGGTGATTATCTATCTGTCCACAATTGGAATCCTATTTTGAATTTCTCAGCACTTTGGCTTCAAAGACGACAGTAAATAATTAACAGCGACTCCGCACACATGATTATAAATCCTGGGCACTAGTACTTTACAGTCTGCTCTCATTGCAGTAAAACTGCTATACTTCGAGCTACTTGTTACTAGTGGATTGCTGGCCCTGATACTTTACTCAAATCTCCATTATATCTGATTCACAAAGTTTCCCAAGGGCTTTAATAGATATTACCACCGATATGCATAAACTAACTTGCACTAGCTACCACTTTGGAATTCCATAAATTACATTCATCTGAATTACATCACTCACATATAAGTTTATGGGGGGTCCCTGGATCATGCAACATGTTTTTGATCTCAATGCATAAACAGTGACTCAGTTTCTAAGTTTACATTTTTGGGAATTCCCCACTTCCTCTATTGTGCAATCTAACAGGTGCACCTGTCAAACAGACTAGGGAAATCCCCTGCTCTCTTTTTTTATCATAAAGCAAAGTACTTTTCCCCTGTGAGAAATCTTATTCTCAAATAAAATTGATGAAACTAATAATTGAAATCAAAATTTTGAGGGTAATATAACAACACGCCTACCCTATTTCTACATGGCCACCCAAAAAGTGATCCAAAATCGATTACTGCAGGCCCATAATCATTGGTTTTAGGACCGGCTCTCATCCAATCACAAACGCGGAAATTTCCTGATGATGTGTGACATCGCATGCTTTTCTTTTGGTCAAGTAGCAACTGCAGAAGCAAACATGCATTTTTCTGAACACATCCCTTTTTCTCCCATTGGCCTTAGTTAAAATTCCACTTTACTTACTATTCCCCCTCTTGACTTGACTCTGACCTTTTCACCTCTGTTAGTCTTGATGTCGCTGGGATTCCTTCCATTATTAACACACATTCATATGGCAAAACCTTCATTATGTTAAAGCCTGGTCTAGTGCATGGTGTGTATGCATTTCAGTGATAATCCAATTGATAGGAATTTGTAGAATATTATTCATAACAACTCGCTATATGCATTGATTTTGATCTTTACTGTGTCCACATTTACATATGAAGCTGATGGCATCATGTGTAATGTGGACATGATGTTGATGGCATAACACACGCTTCAAATCACCTTGCCTGAATCCCATGCAGGGCAGGAACCAATTTATCATCGTACAATCACAAGGATACCACATGCCTCATTGGATGGGAGAATGGAAAAATGTTTTGAAAGAAAAATTTTTCAAATATACAGCCAATATTTTTTGGTATTTTCAAAATACAATATGGCAGATATGATTGTTAGGAAGCCATAATTATTTGTGCTGGGGTAAATAAAGTTGATTGAGAGAATGGAGGATTTATGAAGGCGAAATGGAGATTTGGGAGGACACAAGAATAAAAATAACTGCACTGCCACCCTCACTTAATGTCAACACAGCTACCCTTATGTTACTTAGGGAGAGAAATGCTGGAATTAAAATTATCCACAAATGGCTGTGCTCTTTTCTCCCACTAATATCAATCATTACGGCCAATGTGGTGCATTGGATCAGCATTCTCCTCCATTAACAATAAGGTTGTGGGTTCGAGCCCTGCTGTCGCCAATGTTTGGTTTGCACTTGGGCAAGGACGCATACCTCGCTTGCCTCTCCTCCACCCAGGAGTATTTATGGGGGTTAGCGGCATATGCTGGGAATGTAAAACAGCTCGCTGCTACATAGTGCAACCCCCCCACCAATGCCAAAGACAGAGAGAAGGGCACTCCGCCTGTGGGCGCAACATTTACATTTACATTAATATCATCCAGTTGTGTTTGGAACCCAGTGTGTGGCAGTGCTTTCCTCAATTAAAAAAGGAATAAAATTGTGCAATTTATTTCTTCATAGTGCTCTAACATAAAGGATTATTAAAATTAGCCAAAATTACCACCATGAAAGTTCTTAAGCAAAAAAGAAAAAATATTAACAAAAAAATTACAGTTGTTGGACAACTGTCATTTGTCAAATATTTATTGTAAGGTTAACTTCTGAAAGGCTTTACCTTTGGCCCAATTCCTTCTCCTGTACTTTGCTAGGAGCTGTCTTGATGGCCCTGGACTACTCCTCTTCACTGCCAAACTCTCCAGGGGTTATGTGGCCCATGTAGGCTCGTGTGGACGCTTCTGTAGAATATCACAGCATGAGGTATTAGTTTTAATAAACTGGTCCATGACCATCATCTTCACTGTTAAAGTTAATTGATGGTCGTTGTGTATCTCCCACAATTGAATGATCCTAGCGTTTAGGTGCTTGGCCTGTGGCGCAAATCATCAAAAAAGCCCGGTTCTACTCCCGGTGGGGTTCACTTGCTGGGATTTATTCGGGTGCTCAATTCTGGATTTAATCTGTATACTCGACCTTGATACATACAGAATACCTCCTCCACGGTTCCACTTGGAATTGGGCAAATGAATCATGAAGCATCCCATCCTTAGTGGATGGGACGTTAAGCCGTCGGTCCCGTGTACAGAAGTCACAACTGTACAGGTCATCGCAGCCAGTGTTAATAAGAGTAGGTGTAACCCCTGACTTCCCAATCCCGCCCCAGTCTCAAAAAAGTGGCCATGTTAGGAGCGCCGTATCCGTGGATACACGGCCCCGGACAGCTTACTCAGTGAATAAATCCTGACACCACCACAACATTACTAATGACATGTGACATCTAAAAAATAGAACACAATTACTGGTAAAAAAATTTTAGGGACTACATCCTACAACCTCACCTGGACTTTTATGAGATGGACGCTCCTCCACCAGGTCATGTGTGTCCAATAAGGGATCTCAAAACTGTTATTTAATGGTGAAATTTTGCAACATACCGACACTGAAAACACTATATGTTTATTGATTCTTACTTGCAACCCTAAAGATGCATGTTACTATAGCACATGATTAACGTTTCTGTATGGACCACATACACGCATTTAGATCGAAACCTACTCAAGGTAAAAATAACTTGAGAGAAATTAAACCGTTTCACCCACCTAATGTGTGACAAATCACTTTTTTATACCCAAGCACTGCTGACACAGCGTTTGAAAAGTCTCATTTATTATGACAAAACCCAGAATAAAAAAAACAAAATACACTTCGGTTCTCGAACCGCTAAATCCCCCTTGCGGGAGCGTTAACAGAATTTTTAATAATCAGCTGCAAATACCCCCTTAAAAAACCAAAAATCCCCTTAAACCCCACAACCCCCCTTAAACCTGGGCACCCCCCTTACCTTGGCAACCCCCCTTAAACTCGTGCAACCCACCTAAACCACCACAAGCCCCTTAAGCCCCGACCACCCCCCTTAAGCCCGGACAACCCCTTTAAACCCGGCAACCCACCTTAAAAAACCCCAACAATCCCCCTTAAGCCCTTAAACCCGGACAACACCCTTAAACCCGGACAACGCATGTTCAACGTCCGCGCAATACATGCGCGCATGCGCGTATGCGAGTATCGCGTGCATGTGTGCACGTCTGCGCATTCATACGCGTATTATGTGCCACAAACCAACCCCTTAACCCCAAACCCCCCTTAAACCCAAAAACTCCCCTTACAACAACCCCAACCACCCCCCTTAAACCCGGACAACCCCCCTTAACTCGCAACCCCCTTAAACCCAAACATCCCCTTAAGCCCCAGACAACCCCCCTTAAAAACCCCGACAACCCCTTTAAACACCGGAACTCACCTTAAACCCCAACAATCCCCCTTAAGTCCAACAAACCCCCCTTAAACCTGGGACAACCCCCTTTAAACCCACAACCCACCTTAACCCACCAATCCCCTTAAACCTAAACAACCCCCTGAAAGCTGGACACCCCCCCTTAAATCCGACCACCCCCCTTAAACCTGGACAACCCACCCTTTAAACTTGTGCAACCCACCTTAAAACAACAACAACCCCCCTTAAGCCCCAGACAACCCCCCTTAAACCCGGACAGAGAACCCCTTTAATCCCGTACAACCCACCTTAAACCCCACAATCCCCCTTAAGTCAGACAACCCCCCTTAAAAAACCACCCGGACAACCCCCTTTAAATAAAACCCAGACACCCACTTAACCCCAACAATCCCCTTAACCCAACAACCCCCCTTAAATCCGGACAACCCCCCCTTACACCGGACAAACCCCCCTTAACCCCTGACAACCCCCCTTAAACTTGTGCACCCACCTTAACCAACAACACCCCCCTTAAGCCCGACGCAACCCCCCAAGTCGCAGAAACAACCCCCCTTAAACCTGGACACCCCCCTTTAAACCCGACAACCCACCTTAAACCCAACAATGCCCCCTTAAACCCACACACCCCTTAAAAAAGCTTGACACCCCCCTAAAACCCGGACACCCCCCTTAACCAACCCTACAACCCCCTTAAACCTAATCATCGCGAGAGTACATGATTCCCACCCCTCCTCAGTTTCATGCAACAAAATCGGACTTATGGATCTTCAGATGTTTGTTCACAAGTTTTTTGGGTGAAATACCCCAAATTTCGCCATAAATATGCAAATAGCTCTTTAATTCGCATATCATTATCCACAAAACCTAATCAGCGCGAGAGTAACTGATTCCCCACCCATCCTCCACCAAAGTTTCACATCAAAAATCGGACTTATGAGATCTTCAGACTAGTTTTGTTTCACACCACTAACGCTTTTTGGTGGGTAAATACCCATATTTAACTCATTAAATTATGCAAATTAGGTACCTATTAGAAATGCCACACGCCCATAATCTAATCAGTGAAGGTTGGCCAGTCCGGCCCACCCACCCAGTTACATCACCATAAAACCTTATGGGTCTCATGTTATCGCGTTCACAGATTGTGTTGGAAAATACCCCAAATTAACTCATTAATTTATGCAAATTTAAGTACCATTACGCATATGCCACAACGCCCATAAATCTAATCAGATAAGGCATGGGCATTGTTACATCCCACCACCAAGTTACATCACCATACCCTTATGGGTCTCCATGTTATCGCGTTCACAAGATTTGTGTTGGACCCGCAGCCCCGCCGCCGACGCCGCCTTCACTGATAGCATAATCCACCTTCTGCTTTTCAAGCCAGGGATAACATATCAAGGAGACACACTTTTGACAACTTATTTGCATTATTTTGTACCACTGACTTCATCCTGTTTAAATTTACAAATTTCATTGCGGGCAATGTGATTTTTCTAAAATCTAGTTTAACACAACTCTCTATGGAAATGACGATATAATGGGGCACTATAACATACAAATCCTGACCTTTGTAGGCCTACATGGCAAGATTCCCGCAATGGATATTTCTGATTTTTGGCAGAGGTAATAGCTCTTGCATGTCACTACCTATTCACAGTGTCAAAATTGTGTCTCCTACTGCTTTAAAATTAGCTCTAAATAATAAAAGCGGAACGATTTGCCTGGGGTCAAAACATTTGTTTGAAGTGTAACTTAAAGTCACAGATTTTTTTGAGGATCAAATTTTCTCTCAAATTGCACTTAATATTGAATCAGTTGTATACCACTTACCGAGAACGTTCGAAGGTTTATTGTACAATATCACAGAAACAAACCGCAACTTTGTTTTTTGAACTTGCCTGCTATCCATTCGTCCCCATAGAACCAGCCTTTTTGAATCTGTAGTGCACGACAGAAACTACCTAATCATCATCTTATTAGCATAAGACGGCATATTCGGTTTATATTCACTTCAGGTGTGGATCTAATACATTGGTAATCATTCCAAATATTCAAAACACCTGGGTTCAAACAAAAATGAGGGTGCTTCCTTCTCTGGAAGGTCCCCTCATGTCTCTTTAGCCCAAGCTCACACCAATACCATACATTTTGGGCATATTGTATGTATTTAAATGCAGGATTTAATTCGTCATACTGATACACTTATAACATTTTTACAAGAATTTCAATGCTTTAACTCTGTAGGAAATTTGATACAATGTCAATGATCATGAAATATTGCTGTCTCTTCGTATACAACTCATATGGACAACATATTTACATAGAACTTAGTCCTGGTTTAACTTTTTGTTTAAAAAAAAACTATGACAATCTATGATCAAAGGCCATATCTCATGCTTGCTAAGAACACTTACACATGCTCAGGATTGTCACATACCTCCAGCTGTCTTGGGCTTCTTAGAAGCCGGCCTCCTGGGAGAAAACCTTGGAACATCACCAAACCCTAGCCCCTGATTGGCTCCATTCACATAGAGAGAGAATCCTTGCTCACGTCTTTCAAGCTCAATTTGTTTGTCATCCTTAGCCTTCAACTTTTTCAACACCCTGTTCCAATAAAACACATAATAAAACTATGAGAATAATTTAAAACATTTCTATAGTCGTATTCATATGGAAGCTGAAACTCGATTAGGGCTTTTGACCTTGTGGACACATTCAGAGTTTTATCGAGGGTCTAGCAGAGTTTTATCTCAAAAACGAGAGCATCAACGATGCATGTAAACCCTTGCTTATTATACAGCAGGTATCTACATCCTGTCTCAAAAAAATTATACAAGTGAAAAAGTGCCCTCTTTGCCAATTACAAAATATAGTTGTGACATGATACTTAATCACCTTCAAAGGCATGGTCTTAGCTTTCAAATGCCGTTTGTCCTGTTCAAATTGTTTGTTGTAATCTCGAGATGTTAGTGAAAAACGAACGAGTCGGACGTGGAAGGCCAACTTTTGGGAACACTATGACTCAATGACTGATAATCTCTCCACAGGTACGTTAGACTGTAATCTGGTCATTTTCATTGATTCTTCATGTTAACAGAAAATCGGGTGAAAATCGATTTTTGTAAAATGGAATACAAAACAGAACTAGACCTGGGAACAGATCTAATTTACAAGACGGTCGTATTGGGAATGGATGGTGATCCCCTTAATGACCCCCTTGAGGTGACTTGACCTTTGACCCCTGTAACTTCACCAATATGTCACAAATGTCATTAAATGTATTTTTACGTGTTAACAACTTTACAAGGATCAATATTATTGAGTTTCAACTCAATCCAAGCATGTCAGGGATTTGTCCTTTTCACCCTATAAGGTGATCCCTGGATTTTGACCTTTGACCTTGAACTCTGACCTTGAACTTTGACCTTTGGGGTCGAGACTATCATAGACTTCTTTTACCATTAATGTTACATCACTGCAGCAATAACAGGCTTTATCTGTCTTCTATAGGCTGAAATATAGACAATTTGGTCATATTTTTAGCATTTTTTGGCAAAATTGACCTTTTGACTCCCTTAATGACCTTTGATCCCGGTATAAAAAAACCTTGTGTACACAACAAAAATGCATTGTTTCAATGCAAATAAAAAATTCTACTATGCTTAGTTCTGGAGATCAAAATTATTGAAATTATTTACCTTAAAACCGAAAATGACCTTAAATGACCGTTGACCTCCAAAATAAAAATACCTTGCATACACCAGGTAACATGAACGCAAATCTCAAAGTTCAGTTACTGTACTATGTTTGGGTTTTGAGATAAAAAAAAAATGAAAATTTTGGAATATTTTTGGTTTTTGACCGGAAGTGACCCCTTAATGACCTTTGATCCTGAAATTGTGGACAACCCGAAGACCCTGCCTGGTAACAATACATGTGCTCTAATGACGTCACTCTGTTACGTAATTTGTAAGGACAGCGATTTTTTAAAATATTTTTCACAATTTTTGGCTTTCAAACCGGAAATGACCCCCTTAATGACCTTTTGACTCCTTATCCCTGAACACCCTATATGAAGCAAGGGTCAGTGGTTCCTCTGGAACCAGTTTGGTTGATATCGGCGTAATCCTGTTGAAGAAGATAATTTTGACAATTAAATTACATATTTGAAGCCTGTGGCCAGGTCAAAGGTCAGAAAGGGGTCAATGTCATATGACATAAATGGTCCAAGTCAGGGGTCATTTGATGTAAGTCTAGTCACAATACGTCAAACCACGACTGAGCTAGAGGCAATTGTTGAAGTGTTGCCAGAAGAAGAAGAAGAAGAAGAAAGAACCCATCAAAAACAGAACAAGACGGCTGACAGCCGTCTTGTAATTTGACTTGTGAAATGGTAAACATTGGTCTCTACTCTTATGCCAGGACATACAAAGTTGGGTACAAAAAAATCAGTTTCATTGCAACGTCTCCAAGATAAAAATCAAATAGGTAGTAGAAATTATGTTTCTTATTTGATATGACGATAAAATATAGTGTGAAAAGACAATTGCCTCTCTATTAATAGGCTATATAGTCACTTTTCTTTTTACAATATCTTATTGCCACATCAAATAAGATACATAATTTAAATAGTCTAAGGGCCTGATCATAGTTTTTGTGACAAATATATACAGAGTATTCACTAATTGTTATTTTTATATAATGTTTCAAAACCAATTATGTTTCTACATGTATAACAAATGTTTGTTGAGGAAAGGTAGGCCCTACATACTTTTTCTGACTAAAGTATTGTTCAGCTAATAACTCCTACAACTAAAGGCGTTTTTCTATTGAGCAATATTTTCCAGATCAAACCGGGTAAAGGATTAAAACTGGTTAATAGAAAATGACCTTCTCTGGTATTTGCTACTTTTTACCGGGAAATTCTCTCTGGCAACCATCCTTGTTTTGGAAGGATTTTTACCTGAGAACATTACTGGATCACGTCAATAGAAAAAGACCCCACTCCGCATCAGTGCGCATGCAGTAGAGAAACCGGAAATTGGCTAGGTCACTGAAATAACGGCGCGGCTTACAATTTTGATCAACAACACACGGGTTGATGTATGGAGCATTAAAATATGCTGTGCTCGTTGTGTAAACTTGTGTTCTATAGCGCAATGCTTGGTGCTGAAGTAACTAAGCATCTCGCTTAACTGGGCGTCAGATTTTGGGTGAAATATTGTGAATCAACAACGTAATATTACAGAACTGTACATCATTCCCCGGACGGGGGTCAATCCACAATGCATTGCAATATTGACCCGGGAATGTTCTCTACCGGGCAAATTTTACTTGGGTCACTGAAGTCGGCTATTTTCCCCAAATACTCGCTCCAGGAAAAATTGCCCTCTCTCCACTACCGTACACTATTTACCGGGGAAATAGCTCACCGGGGAAATAGCTCACCGGCAAAATACTGGATGCTCAATAGAAAAACGCTATAAGAGTCCTAAGAAGATGAAAATGACTTCCCTCTCAACAGGGAGAGGGAGATACATTATGCCTATATAAATAACCACTGCTAGTTGAAAGTATAAAAGTTGAAACCAAGTATGGTCAAGTCCCAGGGTCAAGTGAATACTGAAAGTTTACTCTGGGATGAAGATACCAGTCCCAGGTTTACTATACCCCTATATAGCCATGTCCAAATCAAGGACAACCCCAACTGTGAATTGGGTAGTGCTAATTGAAGTTATAACATAACTATCATTTAGCTAGATAAACACAAAATTTACTGCCAAGTGATTACCAGCTACAATGTATTGAAACAAGGCTGTCTTGGCTGTTCTCTCTCTAGAGCAACTGTTTTGAATTTGCAAGTATGTTATCAAGATCAATTCATTTTGTCCTTGGTATGGTCCTCTTCCAAACCAGAATAACAATTTTGCAGCCCTTTAATTTTCACATAGAATGTGGGGAAATTGATTGCGGTAAATGGCTAAAGCTTAAGTTCTAATAATGAGACATGATTAAATTAATAAATATTTCAAGTTAGTATTATGGTTATTAAGAAGAAGGCCTACCATAAATTAATAATGACTTCTATATGATCTACTTCCTCAAATTCCTAAAGACCCAAGTACCCCCATTCAAAGATCATTACATTTCATGCACATCAAAATTCATCGTATTCTATTGATGAAACATTTTGACATTAGACAATGGCCTGAAATGAACCCTAGATGACCTCACATGAGTTAACATCACAGATGAACTCCTACTCAAGGGTTATACTTTCATCCAAATTCATTAATTAAAACATGGATGACAAGTGGCTCAATGATGATCTTTTCACACTGACAGTGACAGACATCTACTATGGGAAATGCGATTGAGAAAACAGTGTCCCCATTCTGGTCACCCAGATGCTTACTCATGGTGTAACCTACTACTCTCGACTATGCCATCCGTGTTCCAAGGGCAGGGCTAGAATTTCGGCGAGAATCCGAGAATCGATTCTCGCAAAGATTCTCGTAAACTGATTTGCGTGAATCAATGTTGATTCTCGTAAACTTTAGAACTTAACATAGTAACGAATTAGTTGATTCCCGCAAAATTTGTTTTGGGGAATCAAGACTGATTCTTGCACACAGCGACGAAATTCTACCCCTGAAGGGTACCCCTTGAGTCTACAAAAGTTTTAGTGAGTTTTTGTGCTCTCCTTACAAGTTACACGTGCCCAAATTTGGTCACAGGAAACATCACACATAAGTTATCACAAGTTTTGGTTAAACACTTAACATCTCACAGTAGAAAAGCAATCTCTGTCTTCCTGCAACAGTAGGTGACACAAAACATATAAAAATAATTATTAAATGGGGTAGCCATGGCAGCCTGACCCCATATAGCCCTGTGTAATACCTGAAGTTTTATCAGGCTTAATCTAAGTTGAAGCAAATGTATGGCAAGATGGCTAAGATATCATGAAACTTCAAGGAACAGAGTTAGCACATTGAATCTTAAGATTTACCGTACCTGTTCTTCTGTTGCAGCATCAGCAGGTATTCATCCAATTTATCCGGTGTGTACTCTTTAGCATCTGCCATCTGGGGAGTACAAAGTTGACAGATTCTTGATAGCGACTTTCAAAGGTTAGTAATTTTATTGTTTCACATCATGTTTTCTATTTTGCATGTCAGGCATCAAGAAACTCGGTTTATTCAGGGTTACAAACACAATTTCTCTAATCCAAGCCCTTTCTCATAGGTTTTCTAGGGCACTCCAGTCTCCTCCTGCTTCTAAAACTGAGTTTTCTAAGCTCCCTTAGATAGAAGTAGTGTATAATTGAACATGTTGACTCAGGCTGTCGGTATGGTGTTAAACCACTAAATAACTCAGGGTAATTCCCTAATTCAATAATAAATTACAAAGCAGTGACCTTTTGCACACCATATGACTGTTTGCTCATAACATCAAAATGCACCGTCAGAATATTGATCCAATAAATTTTCAGTCTCACACAGAAGTATTGCTGAGTGTGAGGTGAATCCGAGCACCCCCGTTTAGTGAGGATAAACCGGATTTAAAACTTTGGTTAGAATCCATTGCAATTTTGGAAATATATCCTGTCAAGGATATTTAAGGAACCATAGGTGGGATCATTAAAAATGCCTTAAGAAATTACCTTTCACTCCCCTGTGACATGCTTTGTTATAAATGACATTTGTGCCCAGCTACACACAGTCTTCAGTAAGAATATATCTTGGAATTAATTATGTTCATCATGATTAGTGCAACGGCACTTTGACTATCCTATCAAAATTGAAGCTTATTTTATAATACATACCTGATCATCTGGTAGCTGAATCGGAGCATCTTTTTTATTCCACTGTTTTCTACGCTCACCTATAAAAAAAAATATTCCGCAAAGAGAAGTGAGAAGGCCTTTTAAATTTTTATATCGGCATGTTTCAGGAGAAATGGAGCATTTTTACAGAGAACATGTTTTTCAATCATTTTTCTTTACCACTCCAGATGATAAACCAAATTAATTATATTCAAGAAGGAAAAAAGCAGACCTAGAAATTTAAGAGCCAAACAGAATTTTGTTTGAAGAAAAACAAGAAAATTTGGCTTTAATATTTGATGGACATAATAGCCTATATGCAGGCAACATCATTATTATCGCGCAAGCATGCACACATAAAAATCTGTTCGTTACATGTTATTATCAGTGCTGCATTTTCCCAATGTCTTATTGTCATTTCTCATATTTCCCTAAGGTCTAAATTGTCATTTTCTGAATCAGCCATTTTTCTGCACTAATTTTGCAGAAAGCAATCGATGGGATGAAACATATCTCTAAAAAAATTCTTTCATTCCTAATGCTCAAAATATATTGATGACCCAGTCAATTTTTCTTTAAAATTTAAGATTTTTTTTTTTCTAGAGTGACAAAATGTGGCATCACAGTTGTTATTGTGTTCACCTGCTAAATTCAACTACACAAATACTTGCATGCCTTCATATATGGGGCTTTATATTTAAGGGCTTTCCAAATATGATGATATACATACAAACCAAATATGGTGGTGCTCAATCAAAACGATGATAATGAAGCATGGACTAGTACATTCCAGCGGCGGATTTAAGGAAAAGGGCCTTGTCAACAGCTTATGGTGGGGCCCTTTAATATCGCAAAGTGACACAATGTCGCACTTTAGTGTGACTAAGGTGTATCTGAGGGGCCCTGAAAGCAATTTTTAGGGGCCTGTCAGCAGCTGATGACACGGCTGACTCTTAAATCTGCCACTGGTACATTCTCATTATACTTTTTAAAAGCAACTCAAATTTAATTACATACTGTTACGGGAGAATCTGCCTATAGATTTTAGCTCAAGCTAGATCTTTGGTTCAGTATATGGATCAAATCAGGGTTTGTACACCCAGCTCCTTCCAAAATTCAAGGACTTTTCAAGGACTTTAAAGGATCTAAATGAGCTAATTTCAAGGACCTAATGTTGTACTAATAACGTCGTTTGAAGCATAGGCTTATTACATTTCCAGACATGCCAATTGTATGGATTTTCTGTATTCCGTACGAAAATGCAAAATATGGACGGATGTATTCACAACAAAAAATATGGAAATCGTCGCGTCATTGAAATATAAATAAAGTGTATAAAAAGTAAGAAAATAAGAAAATACAGAAAAATAAAGTTAAGGAAAGAGCAATATCTTTTCAAAGCAAACAAAAGAACATAAGAGTTGAAAGATGTTCCATTTAGAAAGTCTGTTAGAATGGTTTCCGACATCTTTTTTCTCCCGAGTTTTCGGATGGTTCACCCACATTAATATCTTGATTTAACCATTTAACTGCTGTATGCTAAATATCTTCTGAAGGTATTTCAGTCTACTATTTAACTGCAGTGGTGCAAAAGATAGACCTGTAAACATTGTATTGTTATAGTGGTTTTGTTTTCAAGTTAAGAACCTTTGAAGGTTTTAGACTCATATTTTTCATGCACTTTATTAAAAATACTCCATATGGGCTTAGTTCCTACTGACACTTCCATAATGGGGCAGAACTACATTGTACCCCATTAAGAAATTGTAAGATTGTTTATAGTTATGTGGACTGACAGCCCCATAAAAGTAACTGTCTGTAGAAACCTAAGTCCATATGGAGAATTATATGAAAAAAGAAGAAAGGTCAAAATTTTAAAGGATCATAGCTTGAAAACTGAGCAATCTATATACAACTGCATCATGAGAGAGCTCTTTAAATTACTGCTTTCCTGATAAAAAAAATATGGATGGAGTTCCACCATCTGATAGTTCCCCTTTAAGGAACTGTCAGTATGAACACAGTCCATAAGGAAAATATTGTTTAGCTACAGTAGTATAACTTGAAAACTGAGCTACGTATGTACATATGAACTGCATAATGAGATAGAGCTCTTTAAAATACAGCTTTTCCAGAAAAAATGGACAGAGCTCCGTCATCTGACAGCCCCATTCAAGGAACTGTCAACAGGAACTAAGTCAATATGGAGTATTTTTAACAAGAATAGTCTTTAAAAAAAGACAATCATCACGGTAGTGGCGTTGATGGGTTGAAGACGAGGTACATGAAGAATTACACATTTGACCATAACTTACTGTGCATAAAATATTTCTTATGAGAGTGTACAAAAATAAATGATTGACATTTTAAAGCTGTGCGGTATTTGACTGTACATTAAAGGTGTTGTTTCCGTCGTCTTTGGACGACCCGATTACCCAGGAAGTATTCAATTTTGATGTCAGCTTAAAGGCAAAGTATTTTTCTCATTGTCGTCCTGAAATTTTAGCTTTCAAATCCATTTCTTCTCAAAATAGTTGTCTGGTTGATGCATTATTATTAAAGGGGCATTTCGTGATGCACAGTCAATTCCTTTTAACTTGCAGCACAACACGTTGAGATTTTTATATCATTGACTTGTTGGATTAAGTCCCTCGTATGTTGTGCTAATTTTTACGTGTCACGCGATTTTTACCAAAAATGATATTTGTAACTTCGTATTTTGTGTTTTTTAAGCGGAGGGAAAAACAAGACAGTTTCCCCAATGGGACAATCGTGATCCCACATTTGGCCTATAACATTAAAACGCAACCGTCAGAATCAACTGAAATTTGTAAAGTAAGTTTTGTCCAGGGATATCTAGTTGAAACAAAAACAAAACTGATGCTAGGATCCCGAAATGCACCTTACTATTTTCTGATTGATTTTGGTTAAGCTTCTACAATTTGTGACTATAAAGGAGTCACATTAAACTGGATGACATGGATTTATTAAAACATGTGGTCCGATACAGATAAAAATTAATTTTTGTGTTAATGAAATCTTTAAGACAAACGTAATGCATTCACTTAGCATGCATCAGTTCAAAACATCTGATTCGCTTCTGACTAATGGCATTTGCTTCAATGGATAGACTGACTTTGAGTGCCTGTGTTTTTGGAATGAAGGAACACACAAGGCTTTGCACTCTCCACGTAAACTTGAAAGTCTGATTATTTTAGTTCATTCCGAAACAGGACATTGGGCTACATGCCTTTTTTCCCAAGTAATGACGCAGTCTTAAACTTTCCTCCGGTGACGCGATGGGTTGATTCTATTATAAATAACATTAACTGAATCTACATAAGTGTTAACAGAATCCTTTGTACTTGCTCATTTCGATATCATTAATCAATTCTTTATGAAATTGCAACGCCAAATACATTTCTACCTAAAAAATAGTCCTCTTTTTCCCACATTTATACTCAATAATTCATTTCAATCACGGCTTCCCAGATCAGCTACCTCACATCTATTCTATACTAGTTACATAGCAAGGTATTGGGTCTCAAAAGAAATACAAATCACTTGATCTTCTACTTATAACACACGCTTTTCATTCGGCAAGAAAACAACATACGCGAATCACTTGCACATGAATTAGGCTCCCGAAATGAGACACCACAATTTTGGGTGGTTTCAGCACTATGTCATATAATAAAACTGACCGGGACAACCCCTACCCTTCATTTTTTTTTTTTTTTTTTTTTTTTTTTTTAAATAATTCCATCTATTACATTACAATTTTCTTTGCCAATGGTGTCATAATGCATAATTTCACCTGTAATTTTTCATGTATACATGATGTCAATCCCATAAGCCTATATCCCCTGCTTATCATGCAAACGATAATTTTTGCCGCAAAACAGACAGCCATGTATACGGGCATGTGACACCAAATCACATCCTCCCAGCGCCTTCCGCGAACTATCTACGTACACCATAAGTCCTAACACATCAATCACCAATCACAAGACATCACAGATCACAATCCCCTATTTTTTTACCTCGGCTACTTCATTTACTCGTGGCAGGGACTAAATACATACGTATACATAAACACAATCGGTTGTACCCTTCTAACGAAACTAACGGCACACGAGATCGGGTCGCCCGTGAGTCATATTTCTTCCCAACGATCGTATGGACACTACAAGCAGATTATACCAACACTGACAGTGGTGCGTACATACTAGGAGGCTGTACCCAAAACGAAACTAAAACATCTGCGATGAAAAAAATATAAGTGCGAAGAATTGAGTCAACACTTTCTAACTTGAAAAACAACACCGACTATAACCATACATTGTTTATAGGTCTCCCCTTTACACGACTGCAGTTGAATAGTAGACTAAAAACCTTCAAAGACATTTTAGCATACAGAGTTCCATGGTTAAATCAGATATAATGTTGGGTAAACCTTCCGAAAGTCTGGAGGACATTGATGTGGAAACCATTTAAACAGACTTATAAATTGAAAATCTTTCCAAATCTATGTGCTTTTATTTTGTTTGAAAAGATATGCACTCTTTCCTTACTTATTTTTTTTTACTTTATTTCCTTTTTAATTCTTATAGTGACGCGACCATTTTCCATTTTTTTCTGGAAACCGTCTGTCCGTATTTCGCTCATTTTTCCGTCCGGATACGTATAATCCGTATTAAGTAGGACATGTAATGCAAGTAATTTTACTTTTAAAGAAACATTAACTTCTCTCAACACCGACTAAGACACAAACACACACCCAAATGGGCGCCGGGCTGATCTTTTGCAGTTTATAACACGTTCAGATATTCCGTTTACAAACAGCCTGTAATGAGCATAGGTTAATTAAATTATCATTCCGCCCCTTAAAATTCCCTCATTGCTGTTGAGGTCACAACTGGATTATAAAATTGTCTTTACTTTTTGGTTTGCCATATTATTCTTTTATAAAAAATCATATTATACATTGACGTGCATTTTTAAAATAAGGACTTTCAGGACCATTTGTGATTCCAGGTATTTCAAGGTCTGGAAAACTGATTTTGAAATTCCAGGACTTTTAAGGACCTTCAAGGACCGCACGAGCCCTGTCAAATCCCATGGGTTCCTAATGTCCGCCAATGAAAACTGTGTTGGGAAAAGCCTACAATGTATGTACATCCCATGGTCCATAACTTATGGTTTGTTTAAACATCCTAATTTATTACTTTTCAGCCATGTCTTTTAAAAAGAGGTTGCTCTCCTAAAGCATGAATGTCAAAGGAGTTTCAGAGGAGAATTTAAGAACATTTATCCTGCAATGTAGTATACACTGACATGATTTTCCAAGAGTAGTTACAAATCACTCTCCGACCATTCACTTAGAAGAGCTGCATCAAGGGAGCGCTCATGCACTTAAGGGGAGACTGTAGGGGACCACCGACCCCACCCACCCCATACCCCCTGGACCACACTCTAATTCCCAGACCACACAACCCATCCCCCAGGGACCACACCCGACACCCCAAACCCACAGACCACACACACAACCCCCATACGGGCCCTGGACTCATACCCATGGACCCACCCAACCCCACAGACCACACCCTATACCCTGGGCAACCCCATACTTACACCAGACCACACCCCATATCCCCCGACCACAACCTATCCTGACCCAACACACACCCATTTCACAAGTGTCGCTCTATGGAATACCACCCGCCACACACCTAACCCCAAGCCACACCCTAATACCCACATATCCATACCGCCAGACCCCACCCCATACATAACCCCCACCACACCCCCATACCCCTACTACACCCCCATACCCCCGCCACACCCCCATACCTATTTAGGTGCGTACTGTATCAATACTATTTGAGTTATATTTTCAGTGCGGATTTGGCGGCGACATGTCGATTTTTCAGTGCGCAGAAAAACACAGAATTGCCAAAAATCGCGCACGTAAATTGGGTTTTTCTTCCTAAACGCGGATTCTCCCGGACCCTAGTTTTTGTATCAGCCTTTTATTTTTTTTGCCGCTTTTTTGCCTCCCAAAGAAATTAATGTTCAGTTGTTCAGAATCGCAGAGCTTCGGTAGCCCTAGGTTGCTCTGACCTTTCTCCTCCGCTACGATAGCCCCTATTATATAACATGGCCGTATCCGGGGGTGGCGGGGGGTTGGGGGGTTCACCCCCCCAAAAAAAAATGACAAAGGTTCCACTTTTAATCATGTTTGAAGGTCCCGCTTTGATGATGTTGAAGATCCGCTTTGTCATGCCGAAGTTTGGCGCTTGTCTAAAAGTTGTTATTGTCAGGGTTGTGTTATGTGAATACTATGGTCAATACACTGGTCCACACTACTGCATTACGCATTATGCTAATATAAACTTTTTTGTTAGGCACCGATGCTGTTTTAATCATACCCAACCCCCCTTCAGATTTTGGAAGAAAAAAAATTATCGCAAAAAAGGTCCACTTCTGGGAAATCCTTCGCACCCCCAAATAAATTTCTGGCTACGGGCCTGATTATTGATACCTCTAGATAGTTCCTTGGTCATTCTGAGGTTAAATGAAGTCACATGACATGGTATAGTTTCGCTATTTCGGTATAGGAACCTATACTTTCTCTTTCTGCCTGGTATAGTAACTTTTCTGCCCGGTATAAGTCGTAATTTTTTGGACGGTCGTATAGTAGTTTGGAGCTCGGTATAGTACTTTGACCGTATAGTAATTTTATGACTAGCTTAGTCACGTTACTGCAGCAAAGGATCTAATTCTATAGGTATAACAGAAATATTAACCTGCCCTTTATTCTGGCCATAGTTCACTCTATTGACCCTCGGTGATCTCGAACCGGACTATTTCCCCTCAGCTCCGCTTTGGGAAAATAGTCCGGCCTCGAGATCACCTCAGTCAATAGATTGACTAAATGTCCCTCATGGACGTGTTTTGAAAACAGTATTGTTTTCTCTTAAACTCCCGTGATTTGGAAATCTCCTTTTTCCAATGTCGATACTAACAAATTGCATCATCTTTGGTGCACAAGATGACCCCCAAAAACTACTATACAACAAATTTCTCTTCAGAGGTTCAGAGCGATCCCTGGTGATGTCCAACCACTGACGTGCACCACCGCGATCCCATCATGCTCTCCTCTTTCCCTCAACCTAGGCTTCACCCTCGGTGAACACCCAGTGGGGCTGGGTGGAGAAGGGATCTACATTGTAAAAGGAATTTCCAAATAACGGGAGTTAAGAAAACAATACTGTTTTCAAAGAAACTCCCTCATATTTGAAATCCCTTAGGGTTTCCAATGTCGATAGTAACAATTGCATCGACATTGAAAAACCGCCCTCTTTTTTCCAACTGCAAACCGACCAAGGCGGAGGAAGTTTGCCGCCGAAAAGAGACTAACAACGATTCGAATGAAAAACCAAGTGAGACGCAACCCGAAGGCTAAACCTCAAAGGCGGGCGCGGGTAAGCACCACCCTTGGATACAGAGGCTGCAAAGCTATAAAGGCCTAGAAAAGAGTATTGAGGCCCCACTTCCTCCCCGTTCCACCATATAAGTTAATTCCGGTTTAAATCCCGAATAGACTTATCCTGAACTGATCTGCTCATGCTTTTAGAGAACGGCGCGCTGAAACCGCCGGTCTCGGAACTCGTATCCCTCATAAACGAGGTTATGAAGGAATAGTTTAGAGCGCCGGCCAACGTGTAAGGATCTGTTTCAGGCGAGGCCTGCGGTGAAGGCGGCCGAACTTGCCCCAGCTCTGGTGTTCAATGAGCCGTAGCACTGGTCGCACGGCGCTCACCCCGCATTGGCCCGATTGAATAACCCTTGCAGACCCAACAGTCTCGCGAAAGGTCCTAAATATTACGGAAGAGGTAAAAATCGAGTGCTCCCCACCAACCAAACACACCAGTTCCCCCTCACGGCACAACCAACCGACCATTACCGGCAAGTATAGGGGGTGCCCTTAAGCCAGTCGTTCATACTGGAGAATACCCGGACGGAATTGGATAGTGGCGCAACCCGAAACGTCAAAACTATAAATTCTCCACCGACAATGCGTGAATTCTGAGGCGCAACGGCCTGACGCCATCGCCAGGAGAAAAAAAATGTATGACGTAACGGTTGCCAGACTAGTGGAGCCCATCGGCTCGTACTGCACGCCTGTCAAACTCCGTAGGGCGGTTGGCAAGTCCCCCCCAGGCATAACAGGCCTCGATGGCGGCCTGGATGTAAAACATGCCATGTAAGAGGGCGGTTTCAAAAAACCATCACCAACCTCTCGGAACAGCCCCAGGGCCGTTCCTCGGTGAATAGAAACCTAACCGCCAACCTCTGATTCTTGATTGTGTTCATGGTCTAGGCCACTACTAGAATAAAGAATTCAGGAGTCTGTGATCTGATGAACAGCGTAAGTGGCCGGACAAAATTTTCGTCCTCACCACTTAGGCGAAACCGTCATCGCTCCAAAATAAGTGACGTATGTGGACCTTCTCCATCCCCTGCCCCCAGATCGGCAGCGTCACAATAAAGGCCTTGCGTCTGGAAACACTTCCTGACAGCGACCACGCGGGAAAAAAACAGTGAAAGCATCACAGATTCGTCTTGACATCCAGGTTTCACCAGCGGACGAACACCACGGCCGACGAGGACAGAAGGGGGCCAACGAGTATTACGTCGCAGTCGACTCTTCCTCCGAACCATGGTCTACCCCCAATCGGGGATGATGGGATCGGGGTAGGCGTAAGCCTTCATCCCCGACCAGTCCCAGAAAAGAGCATCCAACGCCCACGCTCCGGGATCGCGTCCCAGAGAGCAGTACGTCGCAAGCTAGGCATTCTGGCGGACGCAAACAGAATCCATCGACGGTCGATCGATAACCCTGAAGATCTGCTGCGCTACCACCCGAGATACCGGGAACCCCGCTCCCGAGAAGTGGTCCCGCCCCCGGATAGACAGTCCGCAGTTACTTGGAACGCCCGGAATGTGAACAGCTGTTAATAATGTGCTTTCCCCTCTCTCGAAGCATCCCCACTCGTCATAAGTCGATTGTGGCATCAAAGAGGGGGGATTCTTGTTCCACCCTGCCGGTTGAAATACGACACCACCGTGGATGTTTGTCCCGATCTGATGATAATCGTACACCGGCCACCAAGTCCTGGCAATGATGCGAGATAAAATTCCCCAAAATCCCCGCTTTAAGTTTCCAAGACATTTGATGTGAAGACGACCGATCCATGGCCGACCAGTTGCCCGAAACTGTCTCGTCCCGAATGTGACCACCCCAACCCTGACCCGACGCATAAGTGGTCAGGATCAGGAGGGCTGGAATGGAGGGAACTCCACGCTCCGGAGGATGGTTGCTGGGCAACCTCCACAGGAAGAGCCTCCCTCACAACACGTCATCGGGACCAGTGGTCTATATACGCTGTCCTTG
>JAMKCH010021413.1:0-21574 GCA_023653785.1 Ophioderma brevispina | reverse complement strand
CCCAACGCGTTTTCCCGGCAGTGTAGTTATGGAGGGCATTGTGTTTACTTTGCGTAGTAAACATTTACAATGTACAGTACGTCTTGCGAAATGCATGAACGGATAAATACTTTGGTATCGTTCTAATTATCCTTTCTGAAAAAAAGGCATAGAGGCCTATATTATCTAGTTGTGTTGAGAAACAAAACAAGTAAACGACTACAGAATTAGTCCCCGAACGGACCGCATCTCACAAAGTAGCTCCAATTCTATCGCTCGCCTCGCTCTCTGCGCAAACGTCATCCCTCACTGCAACTAAATTAGCAATTATAACCATCGAAGTTTATTATATGCCCTCTTTGTGATCAGTGTTTTTTAATTGTACCTGGGTAAATTTTATATTTTGGAGACCAGATTGGTACTTTTAGGGGCGAGTTGTACTCGTGTGGGCGAGTTTGTCCTACGTTGGGCGAGTTTGTACTACCTGTACGTGGGGCGAGTTGTCCTTGGGCCAGTTTGTATGGGCCGTTTGTTTTACGTGGGGCAGTTTGTACTTGGGGCGGGTGACTTGTATCCGTAAAAATACCGCAGGATAGCTCAATTTCACACTTTGGGATAGCTCAATTTAATCAATCCCTGGTCCAGCGCAATTGACCAATTACAATGTAAGGACTTATGCCTATTATCTCATGAATATTTATAAGGTGTAATAATTACAAATATTGACTGCTCATGAGGGAAATGGTGCAAAAATAACTACCCGAGGTGACTGGAGGAACCGTGATCCTATTATTTTCCTCCCGAAGACCGCGGTCGAGGGAAAATAGTAGGGCCCCGGTCTCCAGTCACCGACGGGGATGTATTCTGCCCATTTCACGAATATAGAGCAGTCAATAGTTGTTTTCTATAACATATAAAAATTTTCTGTCATTTGAAAAACTTGCCAAGTCTCGTCGAGATCATCTGAGCTGCCATCGCAAACTCAAGAACAAGGCTGGTCAAGATCCAATGCGGGAAAAAGGTCCCATAAAAATGAAATATTTCTGTCATTTGATTGTGGATCTATATGCACGTTACATAAATATTTGAGCACTAGTTCCGCCAAATTTAACAGGAGGGAAAAAAGTTCCATAAAAAACCTACTATTTCCCCATCACAGGGAATAGTTCATTTTTATGGGAACTTTTTTTCCCTGCATTGATTGGTATCTTGACTAGCCTTGTTCTTGAGTTGCGGTGGCATCTGATCTCGACGAGACTTGGCATTTTTTTCACATGACAGAAATATTTTTATATGTTAATATAAAACAAATATTGACTCTATATTGCTCTATATTCTTGAAATGGTGTCAAAATACCTCCCCTCGGTGACTGGGAGACCGTGGGCACTATTTCCCTCGACCTTCGGTCCGGGAAAATAAATGCTCACGGTCTACAGTCACCTCGGGTAGTTATTTCGCACCATTTCCCTCATGAGCATTCAATATTGTATACTGATGCCACATGGCTATAACTATTTATCAAAATACCTTTACAAGATGTACGCGCGCAAGGCCATCCAGAGGGGGCGGGGCTTAGCAGTAGTTCGCACGATCACATGTACGCGCATCACGCTTAAAGTACGTTTCTTGTAAAAGGTACTTTGACAAATAGTATTGCACTCGGATCTCAATATTCTTTCCTAAGAAAAATTTACAGGGGTCATCGGTATACTTTTTGTGCATTCGGAATGCAGGAATGCTTTTTAGATGCATGGTTTCTTTCCATCGATTGGTTTTCGCATCATTATTGCAGAAAAATCGGCTTATCAGACAATGGCATCTTGGGTAAATTCAACACTGAAACATAACGCTGACGCATCACAATTTGTAGGTGCGTGTGCTTGTGCAGTAACAGCGCGACTCGCGGCTGGTTTGCGCAACAAACAAGGAAATGGGGGGGCCCCCCCCCCCCCCCCGGGGGGGGGCGTCTTCGAAGGTGTGTGAGAGAAAACGTTACGGCTTGGGCTATTCCATAATACACGCGGATTCCCCTCTTGGTTTTATATTCTAATCAATGGGATAAACCCATGGGGGGATAACCCACACAGTCCTGACTTGAAGCCCTCATGACCTGTTCCACTAAAAGTAAGCACAATAGCCAAACTTTTCCAAATGGTTATTAATAAAAAAATGGAAGCTGGACCACTCGCCCCCTTGCACTCTCACACCCTGCCTCTCGCCCCCAACACGTATAGCCTTTCCAAGTCGCCCCCCCCCCGGCCCCCCCCCCCCCCCAAAACGTATATGCCATGCCATTCGCCCCCCAAATAACGGATATGCCTTGCCGTCGCCCCCCAAAAAACTATTTGTTTGCCCCTGCCAACTCGCCCCCCTTAGATATTGTATAGGTATATTATTTTTGAAAAAATCACGGATTTTTACGCGATAGCAATTACCCAAGCACAGTTAGTTATTTTCTAAATTAGCAGATCCCACAAATCGGCCGTTTGAGAGTCGCTCAAAATCCAACAATTTTCCTTTTGGGAGTCTCTCCTATCGAGGAAAATTTTGGCTTAGTTGAGAGTGGGTCCAACAAATGGCTGTAATGGCTGTTTACCTTAATACCCCCGGGATTTCATCGATTATTTTCCACATCCGCGAGTTTTCATCGCGTTACAACACGGCCTCGCAATCTTAGTCTGTCTCCCAGCCTAGGCCGATACCAATTATCGTGTTTGATGCGATCCCTCGTTGAAATCCCATTCGTTTTCACAGGAGATTAGCACTATAGGGAACTAAGCTAACCATTAGAAACTCACGTCTAATTTTTTGGCGATCGATGTACTGTAGACTAATATTATACTTGATCATGTATAGAGTATCACAATACATCCGGACATTGCAATTCCCCCGGTCAGATGGTGAAGTAGAGTTCCCCTGCCCATACGAAGAAGTTAATGTTTTTTTGTTTTTATTTAAAATATATTGTGTTGTCATGATTTTGTGTTTTTACCTAACCTATTGTTGGATGCACCGCTGTGCCCACTGTAGTTAAAAGTGTAAAACCAACGACAGTAAAACGTCTTACATATTCTGTTCTGTTTATGTATTTCTGTTTTTGCAATTCGATACGAAATTCATGCTGTATACAGTCATCGTCATGATGATGACGTCTCGTTCCTTACCAAAATATGAGATGGATGCTAATTGAATTATCTTAAATACAAATTTGGTTTCTTTTAATAGATTTTTCGTGCTTAAATAATAATATTTGAATTTAGCTTAAATTGTTTAATCATAATTATACAAAACGACTGGTAAAATAGACTAATCCAAATTCCCGAAAAATGAATATAACACGCCTAAAATTGTCAATTGACGGACGCTATCTATTTGTTCCATTAATGTGGTTTTACTCTATTAGATTACATTATATCACCATTACCTTAAAGCAATATTAGCACATTCTTTTGAAGAACGCCCCCAAGTTTTCAAAACTTGGAGATTTTTACACGATTGCATTGGTAAATGGCGAGTAAAGCATAACTGGGATGGTTAAGGCTCGAAAATGCTATGTGTCACAAACGAAGAATTTTGTCTTAAATAATTATTATCGGGATCCCCGATAATAATACAACGGCTGCTGGAAACGGGCCTTCCAACGTGTTGAACATAGCCGGAAAGCGCGGCCATGTACGTGTCTACTCCCATCCATTAGTTGTTTTAATAGTTCAGGCAAGCCAATTTAGAGGATATTTTCTCGAGATGGTACTATTTCATCATACGACATAGGGAGGTGTTTCATTATTTACGCCATGGGGGGGGATGGAGAAATCAGGGGTGGACAAAAAAACGAACTTTTTTTTAAACATTGAGGGGGACACGAAATTTTTTTTTGTGACAGAGACGGGGGGACACGAAAGTTTTTGTTAAAGCCATCATAAAAAAAATGAAACTGTCTGTTTTTTATGAAACTAATTACAAATTTTGTTTTCCACAACCATTTTAATAAGACTGATCTCATAATAACAATCAAACTTATTAAATAGGTTATGGTGTAAAGAAGCTAGACAGATGCTAGCAGAGACTATGAAAAGGGCAGCTAAATTTGTAGGGTAAAAATCTTTTTCTTTTAACTCCAGCGTGTTAATAAGTTCAAAATATAATATCATCCTGGATGTTGTAGATCCGTATATTTTTTAAAAATGCCTTGTCTACAAAATATCAACATTAATGTTTTTCAACATACAAGAGACAACAGACACCATGAGTGTAAAACAGAATTTAATACAATCTTTTTTTATTAGTACAGTACAGGATATGCAAGTTTCAAAGACCTGACCATACCCACTGTTGTTACACTACATGTAGCTTTTCATCTGAAATGAATCATGTATGACAGAAAACATCATGCATAATCATAAATTGTGTGATTTTTTTTAATATATAAAGCTGCCCATTTGCCCCCATTTGAATGGCGTGTATTAACTTTCACAGTATAAACGAATGGTAAAAACATTAACATAATTTGATATTACATAGCACAACTGGAATTTTTTATTTAAGTAAAAAAAGGTAAAGTGTGTCGTGCCGAGCAAGCTCGTGGCGCAGAGTTGCCATCTCTCTTCCTTAGCGTTTGTGGCAGACTCCCTCCATATTATTTTTTTCTTGCATGGGGGTTCGCACTCCCTCCACACATAGCGAGTCTGTTACCTTCCAGCATTGAACAATGCTGGTATTTACCAGGAGTTATTGAAGGTAAAGCGCTTTACTCAATGTCAGAACACGTTTTGGCTGGGCTGCAGTGGGACCCTCGAACCAATGAACCTTTCTAATACTTTTAGTAATGGCCCTTGTATATTGTATCCATGCTGGGATCCATGCTCGCCGCCCATCGCCCGATCAAAATTAAAAATCAGACATTAAAATAATAAAAGGTGATATGAACGGTGGCATATGATGAAAGAATTTATAAAATAAATATTATTGGGGCTTTTCTATCCAATATAGGCCAAAATGTAAAAGTATTCCATCTGAGAATCATCCTAGATTTGCAGATTTACAACTACTTACACCCAACAGTCAGACTGATAATAAAAAATTGTGTATTATTATTCATCATCATACTCTCAATCTTAATTAGGCCTGTTCCCACACTATTCCCACTGCTTGTTGTCTTTATCTTTATTACTTGAGAAAGGAATGTCAACAATATTCCTTGACCAACACCCACCTATATGTTAAACGCGACTCACAACGTCAAAGACCTTATACAGTGACAGTGCGCCCACAGTGACTACATGTCACTGAAAAATAGATCGTTTTGGCCTATAGTAAAGAATATTAAAGTTTCTAATAGTTCATCTTCTTCAAGATAAGAGATACGTAGAGCTCTCTGAAGGCACTAATATACTAAAACCCAGGGGCCCAAAGTGGAATCCTGTACCCCACCCCTTATTCATCGCGCTACGTGCTATGGGGGCACAAATTTAACATCTGACCATCTTAACTACCAACTTTCCAATTGCTTGTATTAATCTTCATTACTTGAGAAAACAATTTCCACAATATTCCTAGCCCTTGACAACAATCACCTATTGTTTTACGTGATTCAACAATATGGTTCAAACAGACACTGTGGCAGTGCTCTGACAGTGCTCCGTCCCTAAAAAGAGATCGTTTTGGCCTAAGTAATGTAAAAAAATAATTCATCTCCTTCAAAATATTAGATCACTGAGAGCTCTCTTAAGGCACTCAAACATGCTAAAAAAACCCAAGAGCTTCCAGGATCTCAGCCCCCGTACCCGCTTACCCCCGCCAGGTACCCAAAAGCTGGGACACTGTAGCCCACCATTATTGCTGGTCTACGCGCATCAGGCACCACTTTAAGGGGGCTAGGACACTATAGATCTGTCCGAAATTTTCCATTGAAACTCGGTATGAACAAACTCCCATCGATGGTAACCAACAATCCAATAAAAAATGGGGGTCACCGACCCCCGTTTTTTCATATAATACTGTTCAAAATACCGTATTTTGGCCATTTTTAATCAAAGTAGTACAACAAACCTATGGAATTTTTGATTTTTACTACAACCTTTTATCATAAAAAATTCTGCTCGAATTTTTGATGGAATTTTAATATAAAAGTTGCACACTACTAGAAAAGCTTTTCGTTAAGAAATAAAAATGTAAGGGTCACCGAACTACTTTTCTCATTAATGTAACCATAGCACGTTTTTTTAGTGTTTTCAAAATTGTGAGAAAACTGTCCTATGCGACAATTCAGGAGCGTCACACACTCAATAAAAAAAAACATTAGTTACGCTATAATCGACGCTTCTAAATAACTCTCCTCTGGGCGAAATGAGCGCAATTGATTGTACGGTATCGAAAAAATCACCCATTTACATGATAATCACCAATATCATATTTACTCTAAGAGTTTGGTTTGCCTTTAATCATTTTAATATGAGGAAGACTTCTCTGAAAATCTGGGTACAATGGGAGCCCTTTGTGAACAAAATAACACATAAAAAGAAATATTCTGCACACCGTTAAAAGTCTCTGTAAAATGTATGGAACTTTTCGGGAGTATTTACTGGCAATTCTACAAATCTATAACTTCATTGCATTTACGAACGGTAAATTGCACCGATGCGTAATTTTAGAGAGCAAAAAATGCAACGCTCTCAATTCCAAGGACAAAACTGCTTGAAATTCAAATAATATTAAATGTTCGTATGTCTTTTCAATGTTTATTCCCATATTATTAGTCTCTGAAACTTAACCCTTTAAACTTTTAAAACTCTTTGGAATTTAGTTGCGAGGAATGGGGGGACAGATGGAGGTATAGCACTAAGGGGGAAGGGGTAACTTTTTTTAGGTAGGGATTTGTTCATTATTTTCATTTCGCAAAGTCGGCGCAGTAACTAAAATTTGGTAAATTTAGCTTCTTAGGTAAACACTTTTACAAAAGGAGACCTCAAGAATGGAATTATGCATCGCCCTTTTCTACACATGTACGACTCGTTCTCCTTCCACACTCATCGACTCTTCCGCCGTATTTTAATAGCGGTTTTTACATGTGGGTTGCACTTTCAAAATTAAGGGCATTTCCTGATCCTAACACCTTCATTTGTTTTTTATAGTTCACCATCTCGGAGAAAAGGTATTTCCAAATTTTAAAAGCGATCCGGACGGTGCCCCAAGGCATCCCACTGTGTTGTCATCTATCCTACACGGAAAACAAAAAAATCTTCCCGAGTAGGTCAATTTTCGCACGTAATTTTGGCACACTACTAAGACATGAGATCAATGACATAAGAATCTCTGTTTTTTTTAAAAGGTAATTTAGAATATTCTCTCGTTGGTCATTTGAGGGGGTGGTGTGGACACCGAGCAGGCCTACATATAATTAGAATAAACAGTGCAGACGGAAACCTGAAAAAATATTTTTATTCTATTCCTACAATGTTTCAAACTAAAGAAAAAATACATTGTAAAACCTATATATATGTTCGTAACGCTCGTGGGTATATAAGAACATCATTCAACCATTATTCATCCGTGTCCTTTATTTTTGGGTGTATTTTCCTGAGAATGTGTTTGGAGTTTCTTGGCCTTTTTAGATTGACCGCACTTTCGGCATCTCGCGCGCTTCCATAGTTTTTTAGTTTCGCATTAGACGCATGCAGCGGCGCAGCTGCTGATTTTTACGGCGCGAGTCCCACTCAAACTCCCCGCAAGCATTTTTGTTGGGAAAATCCAACTTGGATAGCCAAGAAATCTAGTGCGCGGAGCTAACATGTCCTAGCCTCCTTAAAACATCTTGTCCTGGTCACCACATCCATCCACTACCTATAGCAGCAACCGGCAAAACATGAATGATACCTTTTTTGACCAACTCGCTAACAGTGACGAGAGTTGTAGGATCATTTTGACTAAAATTCCGATAGGATACCTCTAACACTATTAGGCGCCCACAATATCATTGATGTCTACCATTTTTCTTGACAGTAAAGAAACTAATTAAAGAGTCCTCAAGAATATTTATTGTTGAATTGTCTTTTAAAAAGAGGTTAATTCTTTCAAAAAGCCTGATTAGTCAGGAGCAATAGAACATATTACCACTGCCATGTGCATTAGAAAATTTCTTCCAAATAAAAAATCATTCTCCTTAATGCACTTAAGGAGAGCTAAGGAATGCAATCCCTCTCGCTGCCTTCAAAGATGATGTCGGGGATATTGACCAATTTATGAACTGTATAATTGAAAAGATTCGAGGGGGGACAATGAAATTTTTTCTACAGTCGGGGGGGAACATTAAATTTGAGCAACTTGAGAACGGGGGCCTTGAAGAAACAGCGTTAAAAAAGACGGAATTCCTCCATCACCCCCCTGGCGTAAATAATGAACACTCCCTAAACGTAGCATTTTTCCAGCTCCTGCCGTTTAAGTCCGCAATCTGGGATCCCAATCAATTAATTACAAATCGCTTATTTTGTGATAAATAGCATTGTTTAGCAGTTTTTGACTGATAGTGGCTTTAATCATTACTGATCATGATTCGTATCAATGTTTAGGCCAAGGTTACTATGCAACGAGATTTCATATGAAAGTTCTGATTTTGCAAAATAATACCCATGAAAGAATTATAAGCTGAAAATGATATCTGTCAAATCAAATCAACCGTGACCATCGTTTTCATTTTAATGAATTTCTGTAGCCAATGCTGTATATTTGAGTTGATATGAAATAAATTTGATTGGTTGATATGATGAGTGATTGATTACAATAGGACAATTGCTATATATCATATATTTATCCATCCAGCAATGGTCCTTACTGGATTTGTACTTGGTCAACCTAGCTGACGGTTACACCCACAACCAGGCTGAGTCTCTTATTTTTTCTCTCTATCTTTTTACCATATCCTTCAACTGAGGATTTCGGCCCAGAATAATCATTATCCTCCGCACGAACGAAACCGGTCTTGCTATATATGACTATACATAACCTATTGGAATGTCAACTACATAATTTTGATATTAGACACAAAGTACAGAATGGTAATGCTAGGACCTTCACTGAAGAGTTTTTAAAAACTGGGTGCCCTTATTTTGGTAAATTAACAACTTACTAACGACAAATACGTTGTTGCTCACCTTCCTCTCCATGGGCTTGATTAAGAGGATAACTTGCTGTACTTTAAATTAAAAATTTTTAATTTTAGGTTGTTTTTTTGTTTTTAAAGACTTCAAGATTTAATTCTTACATGCGACACGAACAATTTAAAATAATTTAGTTGTTGAAACTCATCCTGCATTCCTAGGTTTAATTTTTTACATAACTAGCACAGACGCCTTTTAGGCCCTTAATATAACTTGATATTGAGTTTCCCGTCCGCCCGCCCGTCGTTATGATTTGGACCCGTGGGTGGGGTTTTTCAAAAGGAAAAATCCCCAAATATTTCATTATTTTAAAATCAACCTATCATAACGATGTTTTTTTTAATTTTTAGTTTTACCCGTTTCTCCTGGTTGAATCAACTTAATCGGGTTTTTTTTTTCGGGCTCCGAATCGGGAAATGATTCTAAAATTAGCTTCATTTTGATTACTAAATGAAGCGAATGTAATGTCCGCACACGACTCAAAGTAATAGATCTCTCTAAAAATAATTAATATAAATAGCTGGCTGCATTTTGCCAGCTCAACGCCCGCCCTCAGTATTTAGCAAACCCTTACATGCTTGCAATCTCCACTAAGATTCCATGGAATCATGGAATACCCCGCTGGTGCGGTAATACGGTGGGTGACTTTGAATCTTTCCTTGTAAACTTGCAAAAATCTCAAGTCTACTTGTAAAATCGCAAAGTGTACTGTTAACGGTTAAACGTACACTGTAAGAAATCACTGTAAACTTACAAGACTTGACGGTAAAATTCCGTAAGTTTACAGACTTTTCTGTGGGTTATTGTGTGGTTTAAGATTCTTTTTAAATGTTTATCAAATGTGATACTCACTTTTGAAGTATTGTCACCAATAGTTAGGGTGTAATTCTTTCTGAGACACCCTGTATAGTGAGCGGCCAAAAGATACTGGTTTTAGCATATTTTCCAGCTTTTCTTCAAATTCCCCCCCCCCCCCTACTGTTACGCCAGTGAAGGAGAGTTTGAAGGTGCGCAGGTAGGTTCTTCCAAAAAAAAACCAAAAAAAACAGACCTTGGTAACCAGGGTTGGTCTAAAATTTACAGAATCAATTTAAATCGCCGACATTGCTTGATCCCTCCTCAGGTGTATACTCTGAAAGTTATTATTTTTGTATTTTCAGTCCGTAAACTGACAACCTTTTTGCTTCTTGATGATATCTAGTTGAATCATATGTGCTAGGATCACGAAATGCACCTTTAAGAAATTAAGATTCAAAATGATTATAATAGTTGGACATCACTATATTGGGTATACACATTACGTACACATTTTCAATATTTTACAAATCACGCACCAAACACATTTTTTTTTTGCATTTGGTGCGTAATCTAAGGCCCTATCGTCTAGTGTAACATTTCGCAATTTGAAATTTAACACACGTTGTGCATTTTGCAACAAAATACCTTACCATGAAAAATAAGGGTAATCATTACATGCCTTATGCTTCAGTATAAATATAGTGGATATCGGAATATTTAAAGGAAATGCACATTTTGCTACCAAGAAGTGCATTTTAAACGCACACCATGTATTTTTTGCTTTTGCGCGCAATATAATTGCCGATTTTACGTTTGTCTCAAAATTTGCTAGTCGCTGAGGTCATATCAACACCTTGACTATTCTTTGCGAAAGCAAACCCGTAATTATTTAAACGTTCTTGAAGATGCAATATTTGCGACAACTGTTTCTAAAGACCCATGCGGATCCCGACTTTTTTAATAAACAAAACCTAAAATCATAATTTGCTTCCAAATACGACGGCGTGTTACGCTTATCCACTTACAGTGGTAATTTACTACAAAACAATTTCCATACAATGTCAAAAAATAATTGACTGATGAATGATACGGGGGCGCAATTTTTTTACATTGGTAGATTCGGAATAGTGCTGTAAGTAATTGTGAGAGTACACCCCATTCATGGAACAATCATAGATAGCTCCGTCAATTTGAACAATGTTAGGAAGGCGTTTTATATATTCAGTTTCGGGAATCTTGAGAGTCTATTTTACAGTCGTTTGTAATAATATGATTAACAATTAAGCTAATTAAATTATTTAATGCACTACAAAATGTATAAAAGAAACCAATTTGGTCATTTAATCATCATTTACATTCATTCTCATATTTTTGGTAAGGAACGAGACAGTCATCATCATGACGATGACTGTATACAGCATGAATTTCGTATCGCATTGCAAACAGCAATACATACACAATACAAATATGTAATACGTTTTACTGTCGTTTGGTTTTAAACACTTTTAACCACCAGTGGCACCAGCGGTGCATCCAACATTAGGTGTTAGTAAAAAACCAAAACTGACAACACAAATAACTTTTACAATAACACAAAAAAACTTAACTTCTTCGTATTGGCTGGGAAGGTGGGAATTGGTAATTGATGTCCGTAATTATTGTGTACTCTCTACATGCCATATATACATATTCTACATACATCGATGCGCCACAAAATTAGTACCGTGATTTGTCACGGTTACTTATTTCCCTATAGTGCTTAATCTCCTGTGACACGAATGGGATTCACCCACGACTCGCATACAAACACATAAATTGGTATCACTATGCTGGAGCTAATATAAGCTTGCGAGTGCAGTGTAACGCGATGACTCGTCGCTGATGTGGATAATTAAATCGATGAAATCCCGGTAAATCCATTTCAGCATTTGTTTTACCCACTCTCACGCCAACCTTTTTTTCCTCGATAGGAAGACCTCAAAAGGGAAAATTGTTGGATTTTGAGCGACCTCAACGGCCGTTTGTGTTGGATCTGCTAATTTTAAAATAACTAACTTTGCTTGGGCAATTGCTATCGCTAAAACTTCTTTTATTTTTTTCAAAATACTCTACCTATACAATATCTAAGGGGGGCGCGTTGGCAGGTGTCAAGATATTTTTTTTGGGGGGACTTGGCACGGCATATACGTTTTTTTGGGGGGCGACTTGCCAAGATATACGTTTTTGGGGGGCGACTTGGCAGGCATATACGTTTTTGGGGCGAGATTCGGGTGTGAGATTTGCAATGGGGGCGAGTCTGCACTGATACCAAAAAATGGTAATATATGAAATAACAGAAATACCGTTAATTTTGATGTGAAATGAATTTAAAACAGTAGTCCCATGTGCATATCAGGTAAGTACTATTAACAGTACGTTGACCGATTTTCCTCTATTCCAATCTTCCTAGTTTTTAAGAAAAAAATATTGAATCAATCCTGAACTTCTTATATTTCAAAGTTAGGATGATTATACGAAGCTGAAGCTTGTTATTTTTGACTCCTACTATTACATCAACTGCATGACAGAAGCGCGGCTGATCGGGATGTCCAAATCGAAATTGACTGTGGAATTTCGAATGCACGGCAAGCAGGCATGAAAGACTTGGAAATTAAAACCGATTTTCGAGTTCTGTACAGTTTATATAGTTTACTTAGTCGTTTTGGAAAGATCAAGTTCATTTTCAGAGTAAACCGTTCGGAAATATCAACCATTGCCTGCAGATCCTTGGTATCTGTGAGTCATGTGTGAGTGTGGACCGACACATACCGAATCACCCTATCTCTTCCATATACCGGGAACCTTTACGTTACGAAACCATGACACTATCGAATCTGTGGTTGAGTAATCCTCAACCACAGATGATAGGTAATTTGATTGCGCTGTGACCGTATTACACACAACCTACATTCCTGATTTTAACTGGTGATGGACTTGTTTCCCTTCTTCAAAGTAGCGTCATTTATTAGCGGAAATCAGGCACCCGCCGCCGAGTGTGGCGTCCTTACCTCATTCCACGTGAAAATTGGCAGCAGACGACAAGAATCGGTTAAGACAGCCGGCAGCTATTTCGAAAATCAAGTAGTGTTCACCTTTGCGATATTTCATTGAAGGTTTGTTAGTATTATCATTAAAAACTACTTAATATGTCGTGTAAACATTATTCACCAGAGAGACTTGCCAAATGGTCGATCCGAAGGTTTTCTATTTCAAAATCGTAGGGTTGAAAGTGACTCGATTTCTGTGTCGAAGACGATGTCCGAAAAAGTACTAGACTTGCATTGAATCGCCAGTTTTATTTCCTCGAAATGGTTTGGAACTTCCGTCCGAGACAAATGGTATTCGAATGGTATTCCAATAGAGGTAACATTATCTACCATTATATGTTCATGATCTGCTTCAAAAGCAATCCTATCTGGTTCTCACAACGTTTTTTGGTCGTCTTCCATGTCGATGTGCTGTAACGGTTGTTTAAATAAATGGACCTTCGGGTGCTTTACCCGCGTTGAATTTCTGGCAACCGGAATGTTCACGCGGACCGACCGCAGCCGCCCGGTTGGGCGGAACGTGAAGTTTTGGTGCATGAATCACGTGCTTGGCACAAGTTGACACGCTTTCATGCGGGTGACACTGTGTAACAATGCCCATAGACATTCGCAGGCATAGTAATGCAGTGAGATAATCTTGATAAGAAAAGCCAAAAAAGTTTAATCATCGCCGTTTGAAAAAATTATCTAATACCACCTTAACGGAGAGTTTAAATACATGTATGTAGGCATATATCGTAATTTTAAATAAACGGAATAATCCCCAACCCTAAATTTTTGATGGCCTTCTTTAATACATTAGAAACAAAAATACTTTCAACATGGTTGAAAAGTAAAATTTTTAGCTTTGCTTTTTCAGGATTATATTATTGTCATAGTAATAGCGCCACCATATACGATAAGTAACCTGATTATTTCTGCAGTATGACTTTTCGGGAATGCGTAGCGGAACCGCGGCCCCCCCCCCCCCCCCCCCCCCCCCCCCCCCCCCCCCCCCACTTAAGACCGCGATCCATAAGTAACGGATTTTCAGCAGATCAGTGTGCAGTATGCAATCCACTTTCGTTGATCGAGTGTCCCTATCCCGATTTATTTTGATCCTGACGATGTCGATTGAAACAAAATATGACGTCATCTGATTATGAGCTATATATTAGCGTCATTCACAGTATTTAGCTACACTGATTTTCTAAAGCCGAAGAAAATTTTTTTAAGTTGCCTCATTGGCATGAAACGGGTTGAACAAAAAGTCAGATGAGTTTTTATAGGCTTAGGCTATTATAAATTATAAAAATGGTGTGTGTGTGTGTGTGTTGTGTATTGTGTATATTATATGTATGCGGTTGTGGTTGTAGTTGTTGTGTATTTTGTTGTGGTAAATGTGGTGGTGGGGGTGTGTGTGTGTGAGGGTTGGTGTGTGTGTGTCATTAATAATAAATATAGGCAGTACACACTGTTATGTTCTTTCCCCATCAAAAACTGATACTGGGACTATTTTAATAGAGGGCCGGCTCCCTCCCCGGCCCCCCCAAAAAACTGTCGTACTAAAGCGAGAGAACTTCCGAAAAAGAAACACAACTTCACTACTTTTCCTCCCCCCCCCTCTTTCAGGACCCCTGCCCTAGGCTAGACCCCGCCCTTTCACTTTCGGTTGTCAAGTCCCGTGTACTTCTACTTTGGCTGGCGTTTGCTTGCAAAAACCCTTGACAATTCTCAACCAACCTCTTGTTACCACCTTATTTTTCTTTGAATGTTTGTGCGTTGTATAAATATAAAAATGTAGCTTGTACTGCTAAAAGTTGACGTTACCGAAGGAATTTGGCGCATACGCAATTTTAATTCAACATGCTTGGTGGTGACAGGCAAGAGAATCCCTTGACAATCCCCTCCGGCCCCCTCGCAAAATTTGTGCAGCTTGAAATCCTTTGGGGAGCGCGCGGTGGAGTGTATCAATTAATCTTAATTGCAGTAAATTCCACTTCTTGGCGCAATTGACACATTTGCATTTACACACGCTGGGTTTCCTTGCACTATGGTTGTCCTCTCTCACCACAGCCATAAGCGAAAAAACCCCAATGCACAGGCCCATCGTATTTTAATTTCGAAATACTGTTTATAAATGAGAATAAGAACACTGACCTCATGCTCAGATCAAGAAACTGCTTACGTTGTCCGACATTTCGCCAAAAATTTGTCTCTCGTATTCGCGCTAACTTACACTATGGCGAATATTGCGATGTGAGAACTCTTTCCGAATTCAGCAGGGCATACTGAATCGGAACCTCCGAGTGATGGACATAAAGATGTCCAAAATGGAAATGGCGCCCGACTGCTTCGTCGGAGCGTAACCAAAGGCTAAAGACCCTGTGAAAGTCCCCGAAATCACGCAAAACTCCACCGACGAAGTCGGGAGGAAATGAGTCGGGAGATAGACCTACCGATTCACCCGGCGTAACTCGGAGTGAATGGCAAGTATACTGGGCCTTACGAGTCCTGCTCTTAAAAATAACAACAGAGAGAGTAAAGATGCATCTGGGGCAAACTAAGCTCGTTAGAGAAACTGAAATCAAATGGCACACAGTCGCCGCCTGATTATTTGGCCATTGAATATAAATAATGGAACATGCATCCTTTCCAATCCCATCAACTCAGTGAGTGTCCGTGACTGGTTCAGACCAGGATGGTCAGCCTTATATTGGAATATTATACTCTGCAATACGGATGTGACCATACCAATTTTCGGTGGGGGATCCCCAACCGAGTGATGTAAATTTACCAGAAACTGATACAACTCCGGTAGGTATGGGTGCAAACCATAGTGTAACAAGTCTCCCCTAATGCAAGTGTAACTGTAGATAAGGGCTTTGCTGAACGTTTTGCAGTCGCTGGAGATTGGGGGAAGCCCATCGGATCCAAGCATGTTCGTGATAGTAATTGAACTTCATGTTGGCTAGAAATTGGCATAACAAAAATTACAGATACAGTGGACAAGTACCCTAGACCTGAAAATACACCACGTTAAAAACAACCGAGAAGGTCAATCCCCCCCAATATGGGAGAGCATGTCTAGCCAGCAAGAACCACAAGACGTTTTATGCACGAATTCAGAAATTTGCTGCAAAGGTTTTAGTAGCTTTTCCACCTCACTGACCAATCAAACCTATCGCCATTCAAGAGGATGTCCTGCATTGCCTATTTGCAGCTAACTATGAGCTTAACCTCGCAAGGAAGATGATGATTAAGCCAGAGCTTAACCTGCATATGCATACCTGTGTAAAAAGCCAGCTGGGATTGATTACCTATTTGGTGATTACTTCCCACAATTAGTTAAGGATGTCGCTGAAGAAAGGAAAACTGCTGCAGTGTGTACCAAAGGGCCCCAACAAAAAAAAAAGGCGAAGTACATTTACCCCAAGCAATACCAACAATATCCAAAGCCAATCCGATATCACCCTTATGAGTCAGAATAGGGGTCGCCCAGCCGGTTACGGGTAATGTTAACCCGGAACCCGAACTTTGGATTCCCAGGCAGAAGCCTTTTTTTTGGTCACTCCCCAATTTCAGGGGTACCGTCCTCCACCGAGGCAACAACTGGGACATGGTAATAAACCAAGTCCAACAACGGCAAACCAGGCCGAGACAGTACATCCACCCGCAGAGGTAGGTGTACATGCACAGGCTATCGGGGCAATTGACGTCATATGTATCATGGTAAAATAATTACATCATCGGACCCTACCATCATTAGCAGTGGTAGGTTACAAATTAAAATTCACTAGAATCACGACAGCAGCCATTAAACCAGCACAAATGAGAGTTGTATCTGAGAGTGAGATGGAAGCCATTGATGCTGACATCAGGTTATGCTGATAAGCATATAATTTTGGGCACACAATTCCTGAAGAAGGGGATTTGTGGCAAACATATTTTGTCCAGACAAAAAAAAATGGTAACTTACGGCATCATATTAGATTGATATAAACTAATAAATATTGGAATATGCCCCATTTTAAAATGGATACCTTGGCGGCAGCTCTGAAACTAATTACCAAAGATTGCTATATGACTTCAATAGACCTCCGAGAGGCTTTTATATCCGTGCAATGATCAGAATTCTAGGGAAATATTGTGAAGTTTCCTGGAAAGACAAGCTTATACCAATGAAGGGTGTTACCAAGTGCCTGTCACCAGCCCCCACTGTTATTCAGCAAAATTGTTAAAACCGACCTTTTGCCCAAGTTCGGAGTGTGGGTTTGTATAATAGGATACTATATGCGATTCGTTTTGGTACCGCCCACCCCCCCCCCCCCCCCCCCCCCCCTCTATAGAGGAAGCCGATAAAGCAGCAAGATATACAGCACAATTGCTATCAGGATTAGGTTTGTATCACACCCTGAAAAATCCATTTTTGAGAGTGCCAACAACAAGAAATAACCATCTGGCTTGTGTGATCAATTCTCCAATATGACTGTCTCATTGGCACAAGAAAGAGACAAAATATCTAAACGATAAGTGTCTGAATGAGTAGAAACTACAACCCCCTAATAACTACACTGGCAACAGTAATGGGAAGTATGGCTGCGTTCCAGGAGTTGCAGCATGGCCCTTACATTATCGGAGCACTTGAAAACACCAAAAATTGCCGCTCGGGTAGAAATAAAGGAAATTTTTGATGCCAGACTGAGCTTGAACATTTGCAAGAAATGACCTCGATTGGTGGCTACACTAATATATTGTTGGCCTACCACATTCCTCCCACAATTACATCAACCAAGACTAGCATACAAATTGACAGTGAGGCAAGTGGGCATATGGGGTGAGCACAAATTGGGGAAACAGAAGTGGATAGATGGAATGACATACTTGAGTAATAGCCGTAGGAATGAAATAACTCCCTAATTATTAGCTGTCTTTTACAAGATTAAAAGCATTCTGCAAAAATTGTAGGAAGTTCATGTCCATGAAAGGTGGATCACAGACGCTAGAACATTACGTTAATAATATGGGCGGAATTACTCGTATTATGCAACTCTAGTGAAAGAAAATAGGGACATTGGTGCATTATGAGAATATCTGCTTTCAAGCGTCATACCTACCTTTGTTGAAAACATCATGGCGATAGGAAATCCAGATTTGATGATAGCACAGAAATGATGTTTGGATAGGAAGGTTTTCCATAAAATAGGTGAAATATTTGCTCAACCAACTAGCCTTTTCGCAGCACGGTGGAATAAACAGGGTGACAGGTACTTTCCTGTAAGCCAGACTCCTTATGCCGAGATATCAATGCATTTCAGAGATTGGTGGGGAAAGTATATTTTTAATGCTTTCCCCACCATTTTGTCTAATCCCCACCGTAATTCAAAATATTGGAAATGGACAAAGCAGAAGGCATAATAATATGCCGTGCGAGGCCAACAGCAGCCTTGGTTTGCAAGATTGTTGCATATGCTCATAGATGACCCAATTCTTTTACCAAAGGGTGTGCTATCACAGCCAATATCTGGACAAGTCATCCACTAATAAACTTTACGTCTAATTTTTGTGCAGATTATCCGGCAATCCCTCGAATTGCAAGGCGTCCAAAAGAGGCAAGCACATCATACTTAGCTCCTGGATAAAGTCCCACTTCTACAGTACCATGTATAATCCTATCTAGATGGAAGTGGATTTTGTAGTTGCAGGGGTGCAACCATTGCATACGATATAGGCCTGTGTTTGGCATTTCCACCTTACTGAAACAATCTGCAAATTTACACTTGGGGTTATCGCCCTCACACAGCGAGAAGTGCCCTATCTTCTTACCCTTGTTATACCAGGGGGACACACAGTGGGATCCCATCCCCTAATATCAAGATTCATGCAAGGAGTTTTCCAGCTACGCCCAGCTCTTCATAGATATACTGCATTTGGGGACGTTAAAATCGTCTTAGATTATTTAAGAAGGCGTATGATCGCCAATTAGAGTTTGGGTTTGCAGAGGTACTTTAAACCTCAAAGTGACCATTTTATAGCTTTAAGAACCTCACTCAAGAGCATATAACACTTTGCTTCATTAAATTGGATAATATTACCTGGGTACTATTGTTTTGATTTTTGTATCACCAGCGGGGTGGGGGGGATCACAATTTGTTTGCTGAGCAGTTTAGACCAGGTAAAGCTGGTATGCGAATCCAATTTCAAGCATATGAGGGTGGGACAAGATATTTTGTGTTGGGTATATATTTAGGTCGTGGAAACTGGGTGTGTATTGGGTATCAGTAACTTGCAGAACTTAGAGGTGTCTTGACCAGCAGCTGCTAATAAGCTACAAAAAACCGCACGGTAGTGTGTCTAAAGTACTATTGGCCGCTGGTTAAAAGAGTCCTGAAAGCGCGGGTGTGGATGTTATGTATTTAAAGCACATTCAACTAGAGCTGCTTGTACTTCAGCTGCTAATAACAGTGACATTCCAGTTGACGCTATTTGTCCCTGCGAATGGATGGGCATCGGCAAAACATTCCGAACCATTCTATCCAACTTGTAAAAGCAATGAAAATGGTGTTTGGCTGCAACTGTAACTTGCAACATAAGGTTAAAAACTGGTTCAGTGCATAAAGAGGTATGCTCATTTAATACTTAAAGTTGCTTGTTGTTCTAATAAGGACACAAGATACGAGAACCAGTTTCTTTAAAGTCTCTTTATTAATACACGTATTTCCGAGAATAAAATGTAGTGAATACTAGGATTAAAACGAGAACCTACCTGTTTGAAGTTTGATCCCTTATTTTATATGAGAAATGGTAGTGGAGTACATAAATGCCCACTCCTCCAAACCCATTTCTTACAAAATATGCAAAAACAAAAAGCCTACTTTGTTGAGGCTAGTTGTGGTCCTGTACTCTAGGCTCTTGGCTTTAATTAAAAATTGATCTGCGCATGCGTCAGTGTTTCTATTCTCATTTATTACTCAACTACCATTTCTTCATAAAATAAGGATCAAACTTCAAACAGGTTAAGTTCTCGTTTAATCTTACTATTTCAGCATACTGGTGTTAGTAGTTTTACCGCCCCAAGCCCCATGAAACCGGTATGGAAAATTACCGAAATTACACTCTGTCCCGTTGATTTACCCAAGGCATCATCGAATATAAAATGATCCTAGACATTAATGAACATCGTCAGGCATTTAGTTTGGTGAGATAGTTAAGCAATGCAAAGAATCATAATAAATATTTTGCTTTTCCCAAAAATGGCGTCACGATAGCGTTGCCACGTGGGTCCTCTTTGTGGGTAGTTGCCTAAGAAACGTGTGACCTTTTTAACACGTAGTAATGCACAACACTCCGAAGTTTCTAACTAATTTTTGTTTGCACAATGGGAATTTGACCCCGGCGAGTCTAGAAACATTATACTTGCTCAATGGTCCGACAACTCGTTCGTTTTGTTATCTGTTACAGCGAAAATGGCATTGTTCCTGCCGATTGTAATATACACTGGGAGAGCCAGAGCTTGTTACACTGGCAACATCGATACACATTTTTGTGAATGCCGTAGGTGAAAATGTATACCGTTTGGCAACTCGCCTCCCAAAATGCCAATGGGGTAGGGGAGGTAGCAACACTTCTGCGTCCTGTTTTTACTGGCGGCAAGTTTGAATTGTAAAAGTAGAGGCTTGCTTTTCCAAATCTTTTCGTCAAAATCTTCACTATTTCTAATCGGAGAGATGTGGTTGGACATGTCATATAACATGGAAGTAGTATATATATCTATCCAGGGAACACCCAATTTGTTTTTTCATGAAATTACTTTTGAAATTTTGATTTATTCTATCATTATTACCCAAATCACGAAACACAACTTGTTACTTTCAAACGTCACAAAGATTTCAAAAATTGAAACTAATTAAGTCGAATTTGAAAAAAAAAAAGAAATTAACCTTGATCGTTTCCACTCAGACATAGTCCCAGTCTTTGTTGATTACCATGCTTTAACACAATTGACCCTAGGTCATTTTAAACATTCACCTGTATTTTGACACAATTACCGCATGTTAAATTTAACAAAATTGGTGAAATATGGAATGTTTATAAAATCACATAAAAGGCACGTGAAAATTTGGTAAATGATTAATACGCCATTCATAATTTTATTAATTTTTTCAATTAAAATGATTGTTTAATATAAGATAAGAAGATTATTTTTTTCATTCTGCGTAGAGTTTGAAGAAGTATCCATTGGTTATAGGCGATTGATTTACCGAGGCTCACATGGTCTGGGCGGAGTACCCGATACACTTGGAAACTATCATGGTCACCCTGTAACGTGCGAAGTTCTATCCGTAGTTGTTAACTGAACATGGTGAATTTCGGGCTATGTGCAATCACTAAAACTGGATTCTTCGCCCTGTGTAAAAAGGAGTCTGACATTACCTTTACGTCACTTGATAATATTTATACATGTGATTTATCAACATTGCCAGGTGCACAAACGATGTTGGAAAACTGCGTGAAAATTTTGCCGTTTATGGAGATTTGAGTCCACTCCAAGTTGGTATGTGTAATTAATTTCTAACATG
>JAMKCH010021412.1:0-22259 GCA_023653785.1 Ophioderma brevispina | reverse complement strand
ACAGGGGAACTTTAAAAATGTTTTTGTACAAAAGAAGTTAGGAAAATGTATATCAAGTAGAAATATTGGTTTGGGATTGCCAGCAGCAGTAACACTTGTCTTGAACCAAAAGGCCATCTTGGATTGTGCATCAGAGGGTGCTGGACCAAACAGTCTCTTCCACAGATGTGCCGGATCATTACATCTATAGATTTGAATGCTTGTAAAGTAGGGGGACTTGATACATGGTGTAAGCATTACGTAAAACGGGCTCATATCCAGTGAGTATATGAAAAAAATACTTGGTAATACTGGGAAAATATTAATTGGGACATGAACCCAATCCGTTTCAACCATTCAAGTATACTAAATGAAAAACATACATACATACGGACAGTCGAACCTTCGCAATATCCCCTCTGACTTTTCAAGCCAGGGTATAAAAACAGACAAAGTCAAACAAGTTTTGAAAATACCCCAAATGGACAGCATTTTCGCCTACAAAAGGACCCCAATTTTCATACTCATCAGTCTCCTCAAACAATTTGTATCCTAGTGATGATGTTCCATTACTAGGATACAAATTATTGCAATGGTACTCTGTTCCATTAATACTAGGATCACAAATTATCTGAATCATTAGCCATGTTGGAGGGTGACAAGAAAAGAAAAGATAACAAGAAAAGACAAAGACAAAGAGACAGACAAGAAAAGACAATAGATAGAAAATTACAAGACAAGAAAGATACATTGTAAGACACGAAAAATAAAGAAACTGGTTTAATAACCACAAACTATCTTTAAAATATATTAACCTGTAAACACAGTTTTGCCCAAAACAAGCAAATAAAGTGTACCGCCTCTCCCTCCTGTTGATTCCTATAGTTCAATGCCTGCGTAAGAGTCCAACCGGATACAGATAACGAAACATAACATTAACATACACTGTAATTGCATAGACTCTATGCAGACAATTTCCCCCTGTCAAAAGGACGGCTCGGGTAATGATGCATCAACCAATTAAAGACTTCCCTGGGGATGTTATTAACACCTTGAGGTTCAACTTATTTTACCCATCTAATATGCAATGACACATGACAAGTCCAAGCAAACGAGACAAACAAATTCTGACCACCCAAAATATATAATTTATTATATGTGCCTAAGGCGCCAGTAGGTAGTCCCCCCCCCACCCTACAGGCAAAATGCCTTTTTTTAAAAAGAATTTCCCCCCAAAATGGCTCAAATGGCCAAATGGCAAATCAAAACACTTGTTTAAGTCATATTTGAAGTAAATTTTAGTTTATAACACAACAAAAAATATTGATTTGGATGCCCCATTTGCCATATTTTATTTAAAAATTAATTTCTATCCTCTGAGCATTTTGTCCAAAAAAAAAGTTTTCTCAGTAATCAAATACCAAACTAAATGTGATATAAAAAATGGCCCAAAAATCAAAAGCATGTGGCCTACTGAAAACAAACTTTTGGGGCCTAATATATCCTCATTAAATTAAAAAAAGTTACTTTGAAGCACTCTATTTAGGTTTTAATAATGGATAACAGCTTGAAATATTCTTGCCGCTGATATCAAGGGGTCATGAATGCATCCTCCGGATTCCGGAGGTGGGGGGGGGGGGGGCGAGGCACTTGTATTCAACGGTGGATATGATGTGTGAACATGGAATTACAAACACTTGACAAGCACCCTAAAGAAGTATTTCCACCGACTAAAAACATACCATAAAACAAGCCTTTTTACGTATGGATAGAAATTTTGGTATAGTGGTGAGCTTGCCGCTACGACGTTGTGGTCACATTTTCTAGGGGTCATTTTGGGTCAAAGGTAATCCAGGAGTCATTATGGGGTAATTTTGCTTAATGGACGGACTTAAACACCCGGAGAGCTAATTAGGTCGAAACAGTACCGTATGAAAACATTCCAGTATACTCATTAGGGGTATCTAGCTCGCCCTATTTATGGCAAAAGGGAGTAACTCGAGTTATACCTTTTGCCTTGAAAGGGTTTGTCCTGCAAAAACAATGCATTATGGGATACATATTTTGGTAAAAATATTTTTAGCATTTACTTAGGCCAAACATTAAAAAGAAAATGTATCCCATAATGCATGGGTTTTGCAGGCAAAAGGGCAAAACTAAAGTTACCCCCCTTTTGCCAAAAAGGGCGAGCTAGACGGGGGCATGTGCGACAGAGCCGGATCACACTAGTATTTAGTACTAGTAACAGTATGCATCATAAGTGCTTGGGTAGAGTAATTTGCAAGTAAAGCTACACGAATCCCCTCACCTTTCAGGGAAGGTTGGACAAACTCTGTTCCGAATACTGTGAGGGCGTCCATGTGCGACCTCTTTTAGATATTTGGCAAGGGCTCCGAGCTAGAGTGTGCAACACCAATGTGCCAATAAACCATATTGGATATCCCTGGGGCCCAACTTGGCCTGGAACAACATCCATAACTCACAAAGGTACATAAAAGAATCAGGGTTTTATCTAGGGCCCGGGGACGACTGGAAGACCCTCCACTCACCGGCCCAAAAAGTTGCAAGATCCCCAAGATGACCCAAGGGCAAGAGTTCACATATCCCCTGTTGAACAGTTTGAAAATAATTCGGGCCTCGGGCCCGTAGCCCTTGAAAATCAATGCGGGCCGCTGAAAAACTGCCCTAAAGGGGCCGTGGGCCCGTTGAAAATTATGGTAAACATGTCAAAAATATCATAATGTACCTATCTGAGATCAAACTAACTTTGTCACCAATAAAAGTTAAATACGTCCAGGCAAAATTGGGTAATAGCGAAGCGTTTCTTGCCGAAAATCAAAGATTAATGACATTCGCATGAAGTGCTATAATGCAAGTTGATTATGTTTGTGGCGCAACATTCGAACACGGCAGAAGTCAGACCATTGTCTAATAAACTCCAATGGTAACAGAATCGCAAACTTCATTTTGTGTAAAGAGCCTTAAATAGCCTAGGTAAGGGCACCTCTTCGTAGTGCAGTAAGTTCAAACACCGGTCAAAGTCATAGGCGTGTACACAACCTCACACAGAGAATTATGTGTCGTGATGAAAAAACAGGCCAAAATCATGCCAAACGGGGGCCAACACAACACTGAACATGTTACTTTGTCCATGATTTTTAAGCTCAGATTAGTAAAAGATGAACTAATTCAATATCCCAGAAACTTAGTAAAATTTTGTGTCATGGTGAATGAAAGTGACTGCTGTTTCATTGAGTGTTCGAGATGATAGATTCTTATGGCCTTCCCGAAGCCAAAGGTTTTCCAAATCTGCACATATGCCAAGTTGAAATACAGGTGAAGAATACACATATTTTTTCCATTGCAGAATTTTGAAGAATGCGCTGATGAAATGGGTGAATTCCTCATTCTAGCAGAGTAGGCCCAATGCCCCGCGTTACTCTATCATATCATGTCTAGGTCGAGTCCCTTCCAAAAAAGAAAGTTTCGATTGGGCAGGGTCGGGGCTGGCTGGAGGTTGGAGAAGGAAATGCTATCATGGTAGTCCTGATTGGTCTTTAGTGGAATTTGGCAGGGGTGATAGGCATTGGGATTAGAGTAATTTATGATTTGCATTAACTTGCTAAACCACGTATTGGTAATATTTTATGATCTATTAACAAGTGAACCAGCCTACCACAACATACCCTTTTCGGTTAACATTAAATGAAAATTAGGTTATTTTGTTTGGGCCTTGAAAATGGTGAGGGCCCCTAAGATTTGAGAGCAAGGGCCCAAATGGCCCGTGGCCTTTTTTTTTATTTTCAACATGCCTTTGAAGATCTACAAATTATTCTTAACACTTTGGCCCTTAGGTTAGGGTATCTGTTAATGTATACATCACACACACACACAGAATGTGGATTAGTATGTGCTTACCTGCACTAATGCAGAGGACACCAAAAAACTCCGGTATTACTAATACACTCAGTAGTCACCTGATTTCAAGTGCATAAATAACGTATGAAATTAAAGAATCTTATCAATGTAAATAAATGAGATAGGCTACACCCAAAACTACTGTAGTAATGTTGTAATACATGTAAATCAACACTTAATTTTATTTACCTGTTTACAGACCCTATTTGAGAGCCATTGTAACAATTCAAATACACACCCATCACCACCATTACTAATACCCAAGCCTATCCACTTACAGTCTTCACCCCCACAAACGTCAATTATACTCCAGTTAAAAAGTCCCATCCTGAAGGCCATGCATAATGTATACGTTATGGCAGGAGCCGCTGCTAGACGTGGGGACAGTTTCACATTACAAGTGCCAAGAGATAACATTAGAGAAATTGGCACGATTGAATGACAGGTAGACCCGTGTCACAAGATATGCAAGAGAGAGGGAGACAGAGGAAATCATCTATGTGTGCTTACTGGAAAGCGGTACACGAAGGAGTAACGACGACCAACAAGCTTTGTACGGTGAAGCGCCAAGTATAGCCACAGGTGGACAAAATGTATACGAAACCAGATAAACAGCTTTGAAAATATTATTGGAGATATTTGATGCTAAAAAATGATGACATTAGCACTAGACTCTGCAGAAGAGTGTGAGCTGATAGTGTCCTCTAGTGACAACAGAAACGATTCACATGTTACTTACTGGTCCCCAACTGAAATTCCTTGTCAGAGGGAGAACTAAACAATAAAACAAAATCTTAAGTACTTTTCAATATCAGTTATTCTTTCTAAAACACGTTTCTGCTAAGTAGTACTATGTTTACAGGCAACTAAAAGATGCAAACCAGTTTTTTCACATTGACCATTAATGATTTATCCCAAAATTTACGAACCAAGTGGTTCATCAGGATTTATTATTTTAAGTAGTTAAATGTCAAGGGGTTCATCAGTAGTTACTTTAGAATTTAAGTTGTAAATGCACAAGGATTGTTTTTAATCATTGAATACATTTTACTTGATCCAGCCACAAACCATAAAGGAATAATCCATCACAATAGCAAGATAGTGAAGAGAATATCTTTTACCATGATCATATTGGCAACTGTAGCATGAGTAAGTAGCATGAGTACTTACAAGGAGCACAATCATGATGCCGGAACTAGTACCAATAATACACAGCACTTCACAACACCAATGCTATTAGGACAGGGAAGATTTAACACAAAATTTACAATTTTCTAGAACAAACAGGGGGAGGGGTCATTATTTACGCCAGGGAAGGAGGATTGAGGGTGGAACCCGAAAATTTTTGTAAGAGAGAGGGGGGAACGTGAATTTTTCATAAACGCGAGAGGGGGGAACAGGAACTTTTAAATGGGCAAATCAGCATGATCAAGGGGGGAAGTGAAATTTTGGAAGCGAGGGGGGGGAACGGGAAAATTTTTGCAGAAAAAAGTTGAAAATCATACTTCTCCCACCCCCCACCCCGGCAGAAATAATGACGCCTCCCTAAGCAATTCTGAGCACATTACAACTAATGTTGTTTCTTTAAACAATGTTTGTCATTCTCAAATTCAATGCTTCTGTTAGTGAGCTGTTCATTACTCATTCTAAATGAATGAGGAATGTTTATACACAGAGGGTGTTTTGAGTCAATCCCACAATGTGCCAGTTTGGGAAAATTTCACCTCATAGGGTAGGTGATCCATAAAATTTATTTCTTGACACATAAAAATCTGATTTTAACCCTCATTTAGCCCACAAAGCATGAGCATTAGGGAATTTTTAGCATGATTCTGAAATATCTTGTTGTTTTTAAACTTTTAAAAAAACACTTTATCCCAGAGTACTGAAATGTGTTTAGTACAGTGCAATATAAGAACATTGACAATTGCATCATGTGATTGATTTCAAAACACGCCCTTGGTTTTACACCACTTCAAGGGTGTATTGGAATCCATATGAAAATATATCTTTTTCATCCCAAGTGTAAACAGTGGAATGCAAAGACGCATGTGTACTTTTGGTTTGCCACTTTTATGGCAGAATTTTAGCATTGATGATGCGTTTACTCATTTTATCACACAAAAAAATTTTATACAAGACCACCAAAAGATACCAAAATGGGAATTTGTCCTTCATGGTAACATAGAAACTGGGTCAGCTTTATTCAGCAAGCTGGCTTATTTATCCCTGTGAAAGTCTTTAGCTCAGGCTAACTGTGTCGTGTACAACAGTACATGAAGGAACACATAACCATTGAGCAGGTCACAGAGTTAGTGTAGTCTAGGGAAAGATCCCCCAGTGGGATTAGCAGCTTTATTATGCAAGCTGCAAAATGCTTCAAAAAAGTCTTAACACCAGGATTTACAAAAGAAGTCAGGCTAATGAAAGATTTGAAAATGTGCACTACATTTGCAAAAATGCTCCAAGTTTTCCCCAATTCTAGTCTAAACCATATTCAAATTGCCTGGCTACAGCAACACACTTTCATGAAGTTTGGATGATTCTTAGTAATAGATCATTTTAGCATGTATGTTTTGTGCATATGTGCTGATTGATCCCTTTGAAGAACTCATAATTAAGCTAACAAATTTTCTACTATATACTCATGTTTATCCTTAGACCTTTTTATACCAGTTGCAGCACAGTACTTTGGATGCATTGGTCCATTCAGGCTTGGCAAAGTATGCATTTAGATTTATGACTGAGTTTCACAAAAGGACCCGCATACTTTTGCTCAGTGCGCAAACTGTGTAGTTCGAGTCTGGATAGGCGTAAACCGTATTATCATTAACATAAAATCATCCAAAGATTGAAAATGTACTGAAGAAAGTCTGAAACAGTACTGAACTACTGACAGAAAAACAAAACAAAAATCCTAACCCGATTAGCGAGATGGACAAAACAAAGATATGAAGGGAAAGGAGAATGGAAAAGTGGAGACAAGAAAAATGGAACACATGCAAGGAATCATTTAAAGGAAATAAAGAAATCAAAGGCAAATTGTTTATTATCAATATCCAAGCTAATTTCTTCACATAATGCATGTTAAAGTACACAGTCCCACCACCAATAATCCCACAGGCCTTTTCCTTGTGAGTTCTTTCCAAACCAAACCCCCAAAACTAAACCCCACTACTATAAAATAGTACTATTAGTGATAGTGTTGACATAAAAACGTGTTTATAGTAGGCCACAGATTCTGTGAAATTACGAAAAATGAAGTTCACAGAATTGGCAACACTGATACTTCACGTTGTGCAATGTATTTTTGGTCAGATTCACCTCCAATCTATTCAATTTTTGCTCGGGCTTTTATTTCCATGAATAGATAGGGAAATGCAAAAAATAACAAAGAGGTAAAAATATCTGTAATAGAGCTACATAAGCTTGACCTAGCCTACATCTTAAAACAACTCATGTTTCCCCAAAACTTAAATGTGAAAAAATTGTGGAAGCGAAAATGACAGAATATATCGTAAAATGCAAATAAAGCAGATGCAATCTCTATGTAGCACACACGCAAGCCTCCACACAAGCTCACAAAATGGCATAATGTTGAAATTACTGTTCTTTTTACCTCTATTCCTATTCAAGTTATGTGAACTGAATCGTTGCTGAAAACAGCAAAAATTAGACAGAAATTTTATCCATCCAAGTGAATCTCATTTAAAGTCTGCATAGTATGTAAATCTATGGCATATGTAGGCTGCCCATTTCCACAAACATCAAAATTGCACATGGGAGGGAGATTAAAGGAATTTCTTTTTAATGGATGTCTACGCCATAGCTTAGGTCCGCATCATTCCGACTGTGCTGTTAACAGCTGACAGAAGCCAGTACGTGGTATTCCAATAAAATCTTTGCCGAATGTTTGTTATTAACATAACATGGGGGTTCTCTCAACACAAATGACCATACGGGGACGTGCCACAGACATCGGTCTCATTATTCAGCCTTCTGGAACATGTATATCATCAATGAGTCCCTTTTTTCATGCCAATTTTGGTATAGCAATGGGTCATTTTTTCAAAATTTTCTGAAATTTGTTGGAAATTTAGTCAAGTTTTCTCAATCTGAAGCCAAAATTTGCTTAAAATGTCAAAATTTTGAGGAAAAAATGGCAAATTTTAGTTAAATTTGGCCCAAAATTTGCATCTCTGGTATAGCTATGGGTTCCTTTGTGGGCAAAAAAATGGTATAGCTATGGGTCCTACTTCCAGACTCTCGGAGGCACGTCCCTACCCAAACCAAACTTGAGACACCCCCCCCCCATCCCGGCCCACTATAAACACGCTGTACACATAAAAGTAAAAGTTGAGATTAGAGGCGCTATTCTCTACTAGTTTATGCAACCCGGAGAAGACAAAAGCAAGACTGCATTCGACCTGTCAAAGAATTGGCAAAGAATAAATTATGATTGGCAAGAAATGAAAGAGCTGAATTACAGATAGACTAGACCTACATGTTATTCTTGTAAAACCTGTGCTTGTGAGCAAATCAAATGGAGATGTGCACGCATGCATGCAAATAAAAGAGAATGGGATAAAATGGATTAATTATTAATGTAATTAGTGAAGTTCTTTCAAGGATTGAGGTGTGTGTGTGTTGTTCTTGACACGTGGTTCTTTTTAATATCTTAATTGAAGGTGGTGATGGGGACTAGGTGAAAACAAACAAAATTTGGAAACAAACATGAAAATTCAATTCTGCAATAATGGTTTGTCATTTACAAATTTACAAATACAAGTATACTCAGGCATGAGAATGAACTTTCGGAAAAAAACTGAAAGCGGGGAAAAAAAACTGAAAAAACGCGTGAAATCCAGCAAAAATACCCTAAATCGGGCTGAAAATAAATGAAAACGCGTAAATTCGGGCCAAAAAAAAAAACTGAATTCAGTTTTTAAACTGAAGATTCTCATGCCTTAGAACAGTACATGATGACAACAACAAGAACAAAAGATTGGTGATCCATCTACGACAGTGTGTATTTATTAACCTTTCCCTGGCCAGCGCACGATAGTGTTGAAAAACGAGTGCATCAATGATGCAGTAATCCATCAATTGGGATGGTTAGGGAATGTGTAGTTGTGGGGTCAAAGGTCATGTAGGGTCATTACAGGTCAATTGACATATAGCCCACGGGTCTTGGCCAGTGGTTATCTTGAGCAAGTTTGGTGGCTATACAACTTAACTTGGAAGAATGTTTAGATATTTTGGGGTCAAAGGTCAAGTAGGTTTTTTTTTTTTTTTTTTTTTTGTGTTTGACCTCAGTCCCTGGTAAGCCCTTGGTAGATATGGTAAGTTGGTAACACGATCACCATTTCATTTTCGCCCGAAGAACCCCACTAGAACCGGTTAATAGGTGCACACATAAACCAATAGCATTCAGTAAGAAAGACGACAAGCATGGCATCAGATGATGTCCAAAACTTGACAAAAAGAAAAAAAAGTCACCCAAACTGCCTCCCGTCACTAAAATTCCAAAAAATAAAACCTACGGCGAAACGCCCACTACCTCCAGAACAATTTGCCGAATTTTGGGGGAAAACGGACATAAAACGGCCGACTAGTTTCGCAAATAAGAGCCGACATATTAAAACACGCCGCTCTCGATGACAATAATCCATCAATTCAATGAATTGATGGATTAAAAAAACGTGCACTTGGAGGATTTGAACCGGCGACCTTCGTATTATATGCACAATGCTCTTACCAATCAAGCCAGGGTTGGTAGAGGAGCGATAGATCTATATCATCTATAGGTGTTAGGTTCGAAAGGTGTCCTTCGCTTTCCTAGCGGATAGCATCAGAACGGTATATTTACGACAGTGTGGACAGATTGCTGCGCAGGTTTGTGGACTGAATGAAGACCCTGGGAAATTTTGCACCTTAAGGCCTTAAGGGGGTACAGCAACAGTGAAAATAAGTACATGTAGGCGATGCATGGCGTTTAGCTATCTGGACATCTGGAAATTTCCCGAAAAGTTACATCTCGGAAAAACCATTCTTAACAGAGGAGATGATTTTCTAACTCTCAACGGTTTGGGAATTTGAAACTATTGCTTGATAATAATACATCAAACCAGTGGCAACATCAAACTTTACCCCCACCCTCACCCCCACCAAACTAATACTAGTTAGGATATTACCCTGTATGAGGTTTTCCAGTGAACTGCTTAATCACGAGATGTTACACTCATCACCAATGTTTCAGAATATACCCACATGTTTCAGAATATACCCACAGGCACACTATGTAACCAAAATTGTATCCGACACGCTTTCTGCAACTGAAAATTCCCTAAATGACAATAAATGAAGCAGCTCCGGAAATCATGAAAATACAATTCGCTCAATCTTAATTTAGAGTTATCCAAATTCTATCTGTGCATGTATTAAATTGTGCATATTTCCTTCATGTACAAACTGCAGTTGATTCTTCCTCCCAAGAGAATCCCGGAGGCAATCAAAAGATTTATGTTGAACTCAGAATGGTTAATAAGTCTAGCAATAAACCAACATTGCTTGCAAGTGACATGACTGTACACGGACTGAACTGAGGAGGCCACAGAATCTTAGAGCATTCTGTATCACATTAAAGGGGTTTCACAAGGCTAATTTTGAGTACATCATTGACGGCTTTAAAATTGAATCTTTGTCGGGGGGAGGACTTTCCTCCAGTGTGCAAAAATGCTATTAGCTAGATTGTAAACTCCAGGTAATTGTTTTCGCATCCTTTCCCAACATTTTAGCGGGGAAAAAAGTCAGGGTATCACCTCTACCTGTGTTAAATGGGGTATGGTGTCAATTTCAAAGTTAAAAGGGGTGGTTGCCACCGAAGAACAACTGAAGCGCCATCATTTGAAGCAAAAAACTGCATGAAAATCAATATTCCTACTTTTTTTGTGTGCAAAATTGGGATTTTCAGCTACATATGTATTTTTACACACCGTGTCTGTGGAAATTTATAATTGTACCGACTTGAGAACTTTATGATGTCATTGTGATGCCATACTCGACTAGGTACATGTATATGTTATGTTAGTCCTTTTTTTGGTAACGTATCATTGGATATCCACTGTATCAAACAAAAAAGCACTGGGTGCTTTATAACAAATTTTCAACACCACTCCCCCCCCCCCCAGTTAATCGTGTTACCAAAAAGGCTTGGTAAGACAAGCGTTATGACCAGAGAACCAATGGTTCAGTAACACATACACAATTTCTGCTTAAAATTATTATGAAGTATAAGTCTTTCAGTTTCAAGCATCTTCTACTTTAATTCATGATTATGTGTCTGGGAGGTATGTGATGGAGTGTGCTTTAGAAATTATTAACTTGATTCTTGGACAGGGTCTTTTCGATATGAATAATCAACCTCTCTACAACCCATAAGCTCTGTATGTACAAAAAGTTAGACCAGGTTTAAAGTTAGACCTGGTCTAAGTCAAAATCAGTTTTGACCAAAATTTAAAATTATTCACATTTTCTTCATAAAGCTAGCCCATTTCAAAGACTAAAATATTTAATTCAAAATAAATACAAAATACCTCATGTCCATGCAGAGGAAAATGTCTTTTCAGTGGTGGGACTAAATTACACTAGACCAGGTCTAACTTTAGACCTGGTCTAACTCTTTTGTGCATACAGAGCTAAGTGTTTTGCCCAATGATTCATGATCAGTTAATATAAATGTGAGAAATGGTCAATTATAAATTTTTCAATAAATCAGGACAAATGTCATATAAGGGTCACTTATGGTCAATGTGTGAAGACCTCATGGACGTAGGGCAGTGGTTCTTCTGATCAATTAACTAATAGGTCAATACAGATATGAGAAATGATATACTGTTAACTTAAAAACAAATTTCAAAAACAAACAATGCCATTTCAGTGTTTCACAGCAAGCTAATACATCATGCCTGCTAGATGTGACATAGATTGTGTTGGTGCTAACAAATAAGTGAGTGTGACCATTTACAAACTTTAAATTGAGCACTAATAAGGCCAGCAGATGCCATTTTAAAACAAGCATCAGTCCCATGCACTAAAGCCTCCAACTAATTATGCCTTGTACGTACAACACCAGGTGTGTTTATTGATTAGCCGATGGAAATTTCTATTACCCAGCAATGCATTAAGTTTTGTGCCTTGCACCACCTAGGATGTGACAATTAATAATCAATTAAGGCTTCCCATTTTACTGAAATTTTACACGAGTAAGCAATGGCCTACATTTGCAAGGGTCAAACCTGCGCATTTCAGCTTGCTACTGGAACAAATTCATTTCGATAAAGATCTAGAGTGTGTATTAACCCCACCTTACTGACGACAGGGACTAAAACCATACTTGCAATGAGCCTTGCAAAATAATTTTCGGCAAAAAAGTTAACTGAGAAATACTAACAGCGGGTTTGGTACATACCAATGAATCAAATGTATAAAATATGATTTTGTGGGGTCTGGTCAACATGCAATCAAAAAAGATATCCTGTTCTGTATAATGGTTTGAGGAGGAGGACGGAGCCATGTCAGTAGTATGCACACTATGCAAATTTTAGTTTCACAAAGATACTTTTATTTTTTAATTCACTTTACATCCTCATATCGAGGGTTTTGAGAATCGAAGGACGTAACTCAACACTAATAAGAAATATTAAAGCTTTCTTTTAATTCTGCTGTAATACTGCTTTTGAGAAAATATGATATGTTTAATATTTACTACTAAGGCAAATCTATTCATTACTCAAATGTACACAGCTCATAAAGCCATGGTACTCTAAGCAAACATATATAAACAAAGAACAATTTTGAATATGAAAAACAGCAGAATTAAGAAAGGAAAATCTTGAATCTTTTTTAGTGTTGAGTTTACGTCCTTTGATGTCCAACCATCGATATGGACTGCCATTAGGGAAGAGAGCCCCAGAAGCAAGAGGAAACCGAAGTACCCAGAGAAAACTTGCGAGACCGAGTATGGACTGGAAACAAACGCACATGAAATCGCAGGCATGACGAGGTTCGAACCTGGGAACCACAGTGGTGAAAAGAGCCGGAAGACCCACTGTACTAACCCGATCCACCTGTACATGTATGGTTTGAAGATACTTGAAAGGGGCAAGGGTTAGGGTATACACCCCCAGTTAATTTCTTCCATAGGATAATTGGATACCCTTCATAGTAGCCAGGAATATAAATATGTTTATGTTTTATCCCCAAATTTAGTACCATAATTTCCTTTAAATCAGAAGCACACAACTCACGGCTTTCAGGTGATGAGGTTTTAGACCTCAGGCTGATGAGTTGCAATATGCTCATCCACCAAGGACAAGTTCAGTGGGTTTACTTGTGTATTGACATGATGATATGCGGCATATATCATACCCACAAACCATGGGGTTGTATTTTTAAATACACTGGTGATGGAAGGTATGAACCAAAGGAATGAGATTTTTACAAGCCAATAGTGTAAACCTGTACCATTCCTTGTGCCAAGTGCTGAAGACAAACCCACAGTGCCTCATATGCCTATTTATTTATTTATTTATGTATTTATTTACAGGTCGATAGAAACAGCTAACAAGCAGCATATGATGAAAAGCGTCGCTTTCACAATATTTAAAATACAAATCTACATAAGATATAGTATTATTTTTTTAAAAGCTCAAAAATACACATTTAAAAGTATGAAAAATGAAATACAAAAATAAAGGACAAATTTAGAATATTTACAACAGTAAAATCAAAGGAGCGCAAACATTAATAAACAAAAATAGGTAAAGGACAATAATTATTATAAAAGGGTGAGTTACCAAGGTATTAGTTTTTGAATGACAAATGGGATAGTGGCATTCCGTTATCGCTTAGTACGAAATTTTTGGAAGCTCAAATCTTGTATTTCCTGAGGTTGAATAATTATCTTTTTCTTTAGGCAGCATGTGACGATGTCTGTCAGTTTAATGGAGACCTGCTGACCAAATTTATTTCGAACCAAATCCTCCCTACGCCGGGAAAGGCTAGTGAGATTCAAAAATGTGAGAGCATCGTCATAATGTTGATAATCTTTTCCAAGGATGATCCTGCAAGAACATTTTTGAATCCTTTCCAATTGGAGAGACTGTTGTTTTGTAAGAATGAAGGCCCAAACAGCGCATGCATATTCGAGCAAAGGGCGGATATAGATATGATATATAGTCAGCATGTCCTCAACAGGAGCTCCAAACCCCTTAGTGAATATGCAGAAAACCCCGTTTGCTAGCCTTAATATCATGTTTTTTCACTTGTATGTCCCAACCTACAATTTTTGAATGACCACACCAAGCAACTTCATGTTATTACTGTTTTTCGAGAATCGCACCACCAAGACTATAAGCTGGGATACGGGATTGGTGTTTTCCATAACGTTAACATGTAGGACATGTCATTTTGAAGGCTTGAAGCATTCATTTTCTTTACACCATTCCTCACGGTATTGAGATGGTATTGAAGTTTGGTGGAGGAGAATCGACTTAACATTTGGCACTCTCCGCAAGAGTGAGATCATCAACAAATTTCCAACGGGAATCTGTAGTACAGCAGCAACAATGACCACGACACTGAAATACCAGGCCCCAGTTTTGGTACCTTGGGGGACCCTGCAGTAATGGTCTTAATTTGAAAGATGTCCCCTAAATCTGACCACTGATAACGGTTTTTTTTTGGTCAAGAGAAACTACGATTGTTGAATTATTGATGGTCTCACCCCTGAGCTGAATTACCACTAAAAATAAAAAATTTTTTATAAAAAAAATTGCGGTTTGTTTTTTTTTGGGGGATTGCAACTTTTGAAATTCCTTGCCATCCAAGGCTATTAAAACAGAACCACCAATGGGCGCATCATTCAATTCCACAAACTATTATGGGTTATTTAACGGAGAGCCCTAGTGGTATACGTGCAGTATCTCAGCTGCAGATGAGCACTTTTCGTGTTCATGATTCACTTACAATTTGCTTTTTCTTTCTTGCTTCGTGAGAACAAGCACAAGCAAAGCCAATTGGAATCAAAAAAAATAATGAAATATAATTCCAATTTGACAAAAAACATATCATTGCAATTAATATAAATTATACCCCATGCCAAGCTGCGGTGAGAGAGAGACAAAGACAGACAGGCAGCCATCGGACGCAACACAATGAAGAGAGTGAAGAAAGAGAGCGAGGAGATAAAAGCACTAATACACCAGAGATGTGTGAAAGTACTGTGTGTGTGGTATTCACAATGTAACCCTATATGGAACAATTCCCTATTCTTATATTCTATATTTTTTCTTAACATCATCATAATTCATAGGCCATTCATTAATACCAAAACAAACACAAACAAAGCCTGATGAGGAAGACACCAATTTTCATATCTCCTGGGTTAATCCAAGAAACTGCATGATAATGTCACCTGACGTGTTTGGTACACGTTTCTCATAGCAGAAGCAAAGTGAGCACAGAAGTGTGTCGTTATTTGTTAGCTCCGAAGTTGAACATGATCCCACTAGACCAACAACTGATGCTTTAGAATACTCAGCTTTTATTACGCAAACAAGGTTTGAGGCCGTATCGGCCAACATACCAAAGAGATCCATAGCGGGCAAGAGGCACGCATAATTCCACCAGTGTACACTAACAGTCTACCCGTCTCATTCACAATGTGATAAACAAGTCACTGGTGGAATAAACAATTCACTGCAATGCTATACCCATCTAACCGGAAAGAGCTAATTAACATGCGAGCAACCACCAACGTTTTATCGCAAAGCCATCCAATTTATGAATCCAACCAAACTCCAGCTATTACTCTACACTACTACACTATTAACATTCAGAATCGCTGTCTATAAATAGTCATTGGTCGAGAAAAATTCATTGAGAATCCTACCAAATGAGTTTTGGAGTAAATAATTTTTTATGCTGCATCGTCATGTACGCTAGGCAAGGGGTTTACCCCGGAGAGATATTCTTGACGATCTAGATTGGTTCCTCGTATATCATCTCCCGGCTGGAATGAATGCAATATCAGGCCTGGATATATGATTGTTTTTATGGTAGTCTAAGAGTCGAAAATAAAACCGCAGCATCAGTTTATTCATGTTTTGGTTGAGGCCAAGCATTAATTTCAACCTACTTGTCATTTTGCCCGTATTATCATCTTCAAGATTATGTAAATCACAATTTCCATCCTGTATTTATTTTTCCTGTGTTTAAAGCAGCTTCCCGAAAAATAAAAATGTGCAAATATAGGTCCTTGAGTAGATATCGGATCTATGTCAAGAAGCAAAACAAGTGAAAATATAGCAAGCCCCAAAAATAACACAACAATTTTAACTTTTACAATGCAACAATACCCATGCAGCTAGAAATAACTGTGTGAAATGCAGGCCACTGAAACCACTTTTACCTTATTTCCTGAGACTTGGGTACAATCAGAGCATATGTCCATTTTTATGGGGGATATACAGAGATGCACACTGTTTAAAGTGATAAGAAGCGATTTTCTTACCCTTGGCAAGAGACAAAAAGCATTAAAATCTAAGTCTTGGTATTTGTTACTGGCATATATGTGCTAACATAGCCTGCACGTGGTTGGCTTGAAATCCAATGATTAAAGACAAAAGTACTTTATCTAATTCCTGTAATTTTTTATGGGTGGTTTACAAATATTTTCCGTTCTTTTTCCGAGATTCCCCCGAAAATGTTTACAGATTTGGTGCATGTTTTGTGCACCTTGATTTTTGAGGCAAGCAGCATGACAGGGTTATAACCCAAGTTCAAACATGAGGACCTCAGCTACCTGTATAAATTTATATGTCTTTCTCTCCCATTAAGTGTTAAAATACAGGGAATCAAGTCCAAAAGCACCACAAATAATGACTTGGGATTTGAGCCGATTCACACCCCCACACACAGTGTAACACTGGCATATACTTGTAGAGTACCGGATAATACCAGCTTGGAAGCTCAAAATTCCGACTATAACCGATGATGAGCTTTCCATGGAAAGAGTGGCAGGGTGTGTGATTGAGTTTTGTGGAAAAAAATCTGAATTCTGTAAACAAAAGCCCTGAATTTGGGTAAAAAAACCCTGAAAATGGGGTAAAATTGACCTAAATGCTTAGAATATCCGCTGAACTTTAAATCTGAAAGGTGCAGAATTTATGGAAATAAAGAATCCTGAATTGGGAAAATTCCTTGACTCACCACCCTGTCATGGGGGAAAATGGGAACCACTTCCCTGGAAAAGTCTTGCAATTTTGGAAGTAAATTTGATTGTGTTCCAGGGACTTAGCCTTTTATTCTCAGCCCTGAAGGATGAAGAAATGCTTTTTTGGCAAATTTAAGAGAAATAATGGCAAAATCCAATTCCATGATTTTCTCTAACTCTAATCAATTCCAACATCTATCTTTCTCTAATATGAATAGTTCCATTACAAAAAATTTGATTGACCTAATTTTTAGAGGACTCAAAGGCGTTTTCTGAGGATCTTCTTAGTTCCTCTATAAGTTTTGCCTTGTTATCGGTTGAAGTTGCTTATCAAGAATGTTTAAGGCTTCTTGAACAAACAAGTACACATAAACAGGTACTTGCCCTGCTGCTCCTAATCAGCCCTAGAGGAGAACCATAACTTTTGATTTTCTGTCGGGCACAGAAAAATACCACCTCATCTTTTAATAGGCCTACAGTATTTTTTGCATATTTACTTCAGTGTGATTTAATGCATTGGTAAGCAGCATTATATTGCTAAATGAAAAAAAAAACATTTTGGAAAATATTGAGGGCGCTTTTGGCAGGAAACATCTTTGTGTTTCTATGAACACCTGATTGATCCAATTGACCTTTCAAAAAAAAGTGCAAAAAAATACATTGGACTGTGGGAAAATTATCATATCTTCTCATTAAAATTAACATCATCCAGGGCCTGCATGTTTTAATGTGCATCTAACATTTTTGTTGATTGTCACTTTTTATTGGAGACTTTAACCAATTCCCTTTTACCATATATCACTTACGATGAGGGCGCTGTTTGCTTCATTTTTTTTTAATATAGTGGAACTAGTTTCATTTTTTGGGATCTTCAATTGCCACTGATATGAACACCAGTGGTTTCTGTGTGTGTGTGTGTGTCTCTGTCTGACCACGTCCTATTTTCTCGGCGACCAGGTCGCACATCCTGAAACGTGGTGGTAGGTTGCCCCCCTGACCGTCTGAAGACCGAGAGTTTGAATTGGTTATGTGAATCAAAGGTCTCTCTTGGGTCTTCAAGGTCAAAAGAGGTCAAATGTGGTAATCATTGGTGTAATGACAAGAAACGGTCGATTGTTGATGCCAAAAATTTAAAGGTCCATGACAAGGTCATCAAGGGTCTTCAAGGTCAAGTGATTGTGAAACCCAGTATCAGGGCTACAAGTGAACCCTTGCAAAATAAGGGCTAAATATATTGCCAAAAAATCAAGAAAAGGGAAAATTATGGAATAGAACAATAAAATTATAGGGAAATTAATAGGAATTTTTATTATTTTAACTTGAACGTGGGTGCCTTTCCATTGTATATCGCAGCAATTTTTAATTCTTAAAAAATATGTTTGGCAAAATATTAACCGTCTCTGTCTGTATTGACTATATTAGATAATATTCCCATGTTTTGGTAATTAATGAAAGGAGGGTGGAAAATGCTTTGACTGTGCACTATCCCTAATGTTGCACTTTTGTTTGAGGAATCCGTGGGTTCTGAAGAGTAATTATTTCAAGTATGAATATAGATGTAAGTCAAGTCATGAAAGTTGTTTGACGTTATTTTGACATTGGACTTAATATCTATAGGTAAAAGGGTTGTTTTGTGAAAAAAATTCAATATTATGTATGTCTAAAAGTTTTAAATTAATTCATTTTGCGATACATGGAAACCTCACAATTGCACAGTGGAAAATTGTACACTGTGCCTTCCTGCTCTCTTCTGGCACTGTCAAAAAGTTGTGTATTTTTAGAAAGAAGTGGTAATAGCCTCTGCTATTTCCTTCTATCTATCAAAAACTCTGTCCGTCGCCCACATCACATACTGTCCTTATCTGACATTTGTGACTTTTTGAGATATTTTGCATATTACTTATAATGTTCTGGTCTATATACATGCACAAAGTCAATCTTTGAAGTTACCTAATTAGGTGAAATCTTAAATTAAGATTTTGATCCATAAGCTCAAACTGCATATCACGAGTTCACATACTGGCGTAATGTTTCATTCCACTAAATTTCAATGTGTCATAATTAATAACGCTGTTCCCAAACAAGCTTTTACTTTTTCACATACCGATCTAATGTGCGTCGTCTCTTCTGCCTCGTGCGGTGAACATTTCGTGTTTCACATACATATATATCTGAAACTGCATTGAAATTTAAAAACATGTGAATTAAGCGTCGTATGGTGCAAAATGACTTTTTTTGCGTTTCACATACAGACTTATACTTTGTAGCTTTATATCAGAATTACATTGCCACTTCAACACTCAGCACAGTTAAAAACTTAAAAATCAGAATTAATTCTCATAATGCCAATTAAAAAGTAAATTGTAAGTATTACTTCCCATAGTACACAACATGAAATCTCGCCCGGTAGAATTTCAATGGCGATTTTCCTCGAAACGGCATTTCGTCAGATAAGACAGTATGTGATGTTGGCGACGTTATGTAAGACTAATGTCATACATTACTTGATCCATTGTACACCCATATGTACCAAGGAAGTTGCATTGTGAAGGTTTTCCTCAAAAATAGGTACAGGTCACATGGGTCATTAAAGTTCAATCTGTGTACAACCCCAATTCCTTAGCAAGTGGTTCTTTTGCAGCAAATTTGGTGGCAATTTACAAATTTTAACCAAAAGTGTCAAGGGTAATGTAGGGGGTCCCATTCGAGGTCAATCTGTGGTCCACTCTGTACACTCTTGGGCCAGTGGTTCTTTGAGCATGATTGAGCATAGTACCTATTTGCTAAGGAAATTGCATTTGGATATATTTTACAAAAATAGGGTCAAAGCTTACATCGGGCTCATAGAGGTCAATCTGTGTCCAACCCGTAGGAGTTGTGGGCCTGGTTATTTTTTTTAAGCAATTGTGTGCGTTATAGCACCTTACTCCACCAGAACTGACATTTAATCTTTTACCAAATTTCAAAGGTCCAGTGGTCTTTTACTAGATCAATCGGTAGACACCCTGGTGGAATCTTGATGAGTCAGTGATTCTCTTCACAGAGTATGAAGTTAATCAGTCAATGTGTATAAGAGTAAGTAGGAGTTTGAGAGATAGCAATCAAGGGAATAAAAGTGTAAAACACAAATAAAATTCACATGATGTGACTTTGAGCTGCAGAATCTGCAAGCCAAAAACCCAATGTTTTGCTATAATATGGTAATTATTAATAGCTATAGCATGGTTCAAGAGTTGTCATTCCCTCAAAACGGCCTCAAAAATCTTTAAAAAGGTCCACGATCTTCTGGGTTGGTGGTTATTGCCTGAAGCCATCAAAAATCTGAAAAAAAGATACATATTGTAAGCAAAATCCTCAAAATGGGTATCTTTTTTTTTTACCAAAAAATGGCCCTTATAGAATAAGGGGTTTCAAAGTCCACTGCACACCCTCAACCAACCAAATCTGAGTAGCCCCCTCCCCTGGAAAACAGTCCAAATTTGCTTCAATTGTGTAGTCCAAGTTTAACCAATTCTGACTTCTGTATAGCATCTATTTGCAAGAATATTAAAGCAGGTGGTGCTAATGATTTCCTGACAAAGAAATTTTAAATGTTTGCTCCTAAACAAAATATTATCCTCGAACCAGTCATAAAAATCCAGAAAGTCCTAAAATTGACAAGGACTTGAGTTTTTACACAACCTTTGGAGATACACCACTTTTTTTTGCAATGCTTATTTTAAAAGCTCCTCGTAATGAACATTTAGACTCTGAAGGGGCAATTTTGAATCAATTCTGTGAAAAAACAGAGCAAACATCAATCTTTATTTCTGTTGGAGAACAAAATATAGGGAATAGGGATTTTTGGAAGTTTATAGGGCTTTCTAGGGAGAAGGGTCAAAAATCTAAGGAATATAGGATATAGGGCCGCTTGTATCCCTGCATATGATCGCAAAACCCCGGGAAAGGACCGCCTAGTTTCTTTTGATTATTCAGCTGTCAGTACATTATCAATTGAAATTGTCATTTGAAGTGAGGGCTCTGTGACATGTCATCAAAGGTGAAAATTTCATCCACAATGCCCTTGTTCCCACTGATACTCTTGTAGAAACAAAAATTAGAAGGGCTCATATAATAGGTAAGTTTTTTGAAGATAGGATTACATTACGGACATAACACACACCAAAATTGGTTTCACCCTTCATGTAAGACTGCACGATTAGCCTACACAAAATCTCTAAAAGTATCAAAGGATTACAATGATTGTAAACAACGGCTTTTATTCTGTAAAAAAGTCTTTACTCTATCTAACTCATAAATATCTTACACCATGGACACACCCAAATACCTAGCTAATAATTCTTCCAAAGATCAGAAACAAATTTCCTGCCTTAGTCACCTAAAGCGGCATTTCGTGATCACAGCCTTGTCCCACTTCTTACTAAAACAATTTGAGATTTTCCATGTGTGCCCAATCTTTTGTGCAAATTTGGTCGCATCTGTAAGAAATTCTAATTTTGTATTTCTGTCCGTAAACGGACAAATTACAGGCACAGTAGTCTATGGGACCATGGAAATGAGCAATTGCTCCTAACACAAAACTTCAAGATCGGGATCAGCCTCAAATGTTGAGAAGTAAGCTTTTCTCAAGGATATCTAATGATCAATGAATACAACAAATGTTCGAATCCGAAAGCACCCTTTAATTTATAGTCACTTTCCTGTTTGGAAATATCCAATGTATAGCTCCTACACCACAGAGACATCCAGACAAAGCATTTAACCATTTCATAAGCCAGATTTTGCATCTGTCCACAAATACTTTGGATGATTTTGAGAAAATTGGGGCATGGGCATCTCCCGTATTCGCCTTAATTAATATTTCACAGCAACTTTAGTATGAGCTTTTGTTGGCAAAATTTGCCCGCAATTCAGACACGTTTCTTGGCTCAATCCTAGCCACCACCTTTTTCCCCATGAGCAATCAATATAGAAACCCAACCCAAGCAAGGCTAAATAAATAAACAACACCATTTTGTTGGAACTTTCACTTTGCCCAAATTGATTTTCCCCATGCTGGTATTTACAACACACACACACCTTACCA
>JAMKCH010021411.1:0-34038 GCA_023653785.1 Ophioderma brevispina | reverse complement strand
TATCCATGGTCACTTTGAAAGAGTGATGATAAAGAACGAAAACACCACCACCATGAGATAAACGAGGCAATTGACAATAATTAAAATCTGGTAAAGTGGCTCATCAAAGTCATCAAGTGTATTTCCACGCATCCAGGACTCACTGATAACTAGAATATCAAGGACCTCACTTATAATTAAATCACAAATAGAATTAACATTGTTGTTCATTGATCGTGCATTCCAAGTACCAACTTTTATTTTTGATAATTATACTGCAATTTGTTGTTTGCAACAAGTAACATTAGTACCTATGACCTCAACCTGTGTAATACTAGGTCTCTGGGTATGGAAAAGGAGTAAGATTACTTATTAAGACACTCCTACGAGGTTTTTCAACATGGTTGTAGTGCGTTTGGTTATTAGTATGTCAATTGTTAAGACAAGGGTTGAAGTAAATCTGGTGACTTTTTGAAAGCATAATCTTTAATTCCACAGCAAAATCAGAAAATTTGGTTTTGTCATATTTCTCTAGAAATCACACTCGCGCGCGCGCACGCACGCAGGCACGCACTTACCATTCCTTAATTAACAAACGCTTATGGCTCCGCGTGTAACCAACACCAAGGCAAAGATGATCAAAATATGTCAGCATGTCAAAAGCAACTTCTAGAATGTACATCGTGTGTCTACATGGTTATCCAAGCATACCCAAACTGCATTTATACAATATGTTGTTTACAAGTTCCCCATGATAAACTCCATAAGTTGTTACAGATGCTTTTGATGTAATAATTTGAAAGCGAATAGAGCATGGACAATCTTAACATGTTCTGTATAACATGTTGTTATATGTAGTTCGCTAATGTTTCAAAGGTAAGGTAAATTAAAGCTAAACAACAAATATTTTAATATTTCTCTACGAACGGTTTCTTGCTTTCAACAGTCTGACCTTCCTGGATTTCATTTAAAGGATCCTCGGAATGAGATTACCCCAGGATTACATACTGATCTTAGATGATATATCTATGTCGTATGCTGAAAAACAAGTTTTTCAGCATACAGATCATTATTAGATTGTGTGATCATATATTAGAGTGAATATCAATGACATCATTGAGTACATAAATAGAATTCTTTACAAACTTAACATTTTAGTAAAACGTTCCATGAGATTTATCTAAGAAGGGTAGAACATGTGAAACCATTATTCTTTACCATCACTCTTTTTAAGTTGTATTTGGTGATTGTACCAACTGTTACTCGGTTTTTGTTTACCTTCCAACTACTATCCTTGAGAAAAACTTATTTAAAAAAATTAGTTGATTCCGATCTCGACGTTTTGATGTTACTATCCAATGTTTTCGAATCTGGACATAATATTAGGCACCAAGAGAATACTATGACCAAAGGTTCAGATGATTTTAAGAATCTCAACAGTATAAATTATGTAAGTAGATGGACAAGGCTATGGACCACGGAATGGCCCTTTCCCGGGGGGGGTACTCGACCCAAAATTGGGTACAGGTGTGCGTCCGCCGGGTAAAAAAATCGAGCCATGTTTATAGTGACCAAATTGTACAAAAATATGACCCATTTATATAGTTGGTCCCGAAATTTCGAACCATTTGTATAGTTGGCTTTGAAATTTCGTACCATTTTCATAGTAATCTTCGCAAAATCGGCCCATTTTCATAGTAACATTTCCGAAATTCGGAAAAATCAACCATTTTCATTGTGATTTTACCGAAAATCAGAAAAATTGACCCATTTTCATAGTAAATTGCGACCAAGACCCATTTATATAGTAGCAATGACCTCAAGAAATGACCCATCAATATAGTAGCATGGTGGGAAAAATTACCCATTGTTATAGTAAGGGTGAAAATGTGACCCATATCGGCGGCACATATGTACCTACCCTTTTCCACTGAGTACCCCCCCCCGGGGCCCTTTAATGACAACATCCATGAGGTGATAAGTACAAATGATACTTTATCAAACAGTCTGAAATAAAGCTACCAAAGACATACGCAAATTTTCATTCAATTATGATTTTGGACTGTTTTACTGAGAGGTGTAATTCCAATCCCTTGGTACTTTCTAGGGCTTATCATCATTATTACTACATTGAATTTTGTGGAGTGACCAATTGAGAAAAGAGCGTTCTTAATTTGCTTTCTCTATTATATTCTATAAGAGTCACCTCCTATTTGTACAAGCCCTAAGGTTTTGTCCATCGGTGGTCCAAGCACGTTAAATACATTTTCTAGATTATATTATGTCTCGTTGTTGTATATATTTGCTGAATAATTGAATTGAACTAGTCAAATGATATAGTTGATATATCATGTAAATTTATTCCAGAAAACCTGCGTAATTAAGAAAATTCTACGGTTTGTGAGGCGGGCCAATGTGATTAAATTTCCAGTGTATGGATATTTCAACACACAGTAAACCATATCTTTTTTCCAACATTTGTACTTTGAATTATGCTCCGATATTTAAATGTTATAGTCCTGCGGGTGATCCATATGACCTTGCCAAAGAGTGTACACAAAATGTTTTGATGAATCCTGTATAGGTAACATTGACATGCTGATTCCAAATTATTGTGAATTTAGAGGTGAATATAATTATTAACAGGGGCAAAATTTGAAAATGTTTCATACTGGTTTAAAGGGTGTATGAATGTGTTCATATAATTCTAAGGATTGAAAAGGTGTAGTTTGCTATATCTACAGCCTTTTGTTTTGCGCGACAGGCCAAAAACTGTTCATGGTCACCATGGATAAATATTTATAATAATTCGATTGCTTTTAAATGTTGTATGGGAATGTTACAATAGGAAATATACATTTAGTGTATATATCTTTTCTATTAATCAGCTCAAATGTATTTAGCGGAATTCAGTGAAGCAGCGCAGAGCGTTGTAGGCGCGCATCTCTGAGAACCACGGTGTTTGGACACGAGAAGAAGAAGAAGCGGAGGCTTGAGTGTCCATCCCTCATAGACCCTGTGAGCCATATCAACATTTTCCCTCCTTATACCCTCCGTATACCCCAAAATTCTAACAAATTACATAACATGTATTTTACATTACTCTCTAATAGACCGTATTCAATAGCAAGCCATGTTGGTGGACAAGATAGACGCATTCCAGTACTACAATACATTCACCTGTCAATGATCCCTGTGCAATCGCTAACCATGGATCGATTGACAGCTTAATGTGTTGTAGTCCTGGAATGTATGCAGCTTGTCCACCAACATGTCTGGTGGCTGACGTCATATTGAATACGGTCTATATCATGATGACTTGATCCCATTTCGTGAGGAATCTGTGCATTCTATTGTTTATCCCACGATGACCTTGAACCACGTTAAGCCTACTGTGTTAAATGTAATTGTCCTATAAAAATCCTTAAAATGTCTATGCACCTTTTAATCCCGTAAGAAACATTACAAATTTGGTCCCTGTTAAATTACCCCTTCCTATCTCAAAATGATCAAGGAGACAAAGTTGCAGAATAAAGAATTATAATAAGCAGATCAATGTCGCTTAGTAACCGTGTGATTTGGTTTAAATTAATATAAGCCACTTTGACTATAAAAATCTGGCGTGGGTACAACGATTTACAGATGCTGTAAGGGAAGCAAAGAGTTGATCTTGAACATTGTTCGTCTCAACTCAGACAAGATTGACGAGGATTCGGCCCCGGAATTTGACTTCGGATATGAGAATATACCCCGAAGCACAGCCCAAAGCAGCATCAACCAGGCAAACGAGTACACACAAGCAAATAAAATACTACTGCTACTACTGCTGCTTCTGTTACTACTGCTCAATTACTACTACCATATTCTTGAAACATAAACTAAAAGGTCTTTAAAAGACTTTCTTTAAAATGTTAACCTTTGTTCCTTTGTTTTAATTGTTTTACAGCTAGAACTGAGTTAAAAACTTCTGCATGGCGTCACTCTGTTCTCTGCTTATAACAGAGAAACCCTACAGCTCGGTTTGGGATGGAAGAACTTAAGAATGCACGGATGCAACAGTCCCGATATGAGGAAAGCTTGCCATCCTAATGTAATTGCTAACTTCCTTCCTAAATATCTTTCTCTCTTAATGAAGCTATATCTTCGTACAATGTATGGTAACTGACTTTGTTCCAGAACTGTCCCGTATGGCGGGAAAAACAAAGCGGAATATGAAATATGTCAAGCAAAGCAACTTGTCAACATTATCGTAGTTAAGTGGGTTATTTCATCAGTGCAAAGTCTTGACAGATTATACAAAAACGAGTAGAAAAAAACGAACATAACAAGAATTTGTGACTTAGGTAAATTTATAATAATAAAATGCATTTATATGGCGCTCTACAGAGAACACAGCGCCTTACAACAAATACTTAAAATACTAAAGTAATATACAACATAAGAAGGAAAACTAATAAATCCAAAGTTAAAAAAAAAAAAAAAAAAAAAACAGAGAAACCCTACAGCTCGGTTTGGGATGGAAGAACTTAAGAATGCACGGATGCAACAGTCCCGATGTGAGGAATGCTTGCCATCCTAATGTAATTGCTAACTTCCTTCCTAAATATCTTTCTCTCTTAATGAAGCTATATCTTCGTACAATGTATGGTAACAGACTTTGTTCCAGAACTGTCCCGTATGGCGGGAAAAACAAAGCGGAATATGAAATATGTCAAGCAAAGCAACTTGTCAACATTATCGTGGTTAAGTGGGTTATTTCATCAGTGCAAAGTCTTGACAGATTATACAAAAACGAGTAGAAAAAAACGAACATAACAAGAATTTGTGACTTAGGTAAATTTTGCTGTTTACCTTTAATCTGATAAGGGTGAAAACTTTCTTTCTTTTCAACTACAAAATTCACCCACGAATATTAAATGAGGAAAAGGAGGAAAAAGGAGTCAGCTATGACAACCATTTTTGAATCACAATTTGTCGTCAATAATACTAATAATAATAATAATAAAATGCATTTATATGGCGCTCTACAGAGAACACAGCGCCTTACAACAAATACTTAAAATACTAAAGTAATATACAACATAAGAAGGAAAACTAATAAATCCAAAGTTAACAAATTTTTAAAAAATCAGCAACTAAGTATTTTTCAGGAGTCGTTTAAATACACTGGTGGTAGGTGTCTCTCTAATATTAACAGGAAGCTTGTTCCACAGCCTAGGACCAATTACTTTAAATGATCGGTCGCTAAATCTACGCTTGGTGCGAGGGATAACACGCCGTATAACATCAGAAGAAGACCGTAACCTTCGTCTTATACCGTCAGAATTACTATCCAACACATTATACAAATTTAGACCATCAGTCCATGAAGATACACATAAAGAAGGATTTTGTATCTCATACGTTTCTTAACAGGCATCCAATGAAGAGTAATCAAAAGTTCTGACGAGCTCTTGTCACGACCATATGCAAACACCAAGCGCACAGCTTTATTTTGCAAGCGCTGGAGCCTTTGAGATCTATTTCAGTGGCACCATATAGTAATGAATTGGCATAGTCAATGCCAATTCATTACTATATGGTGCCACTGAGATATATCTCAAAAGGCTCCATATAGTAATGAATTGGCATAGTCAATGCGGGACAAGACCAAAGATCGTACAGCATGGTTCCAGGCATCAAAAGTGATAAACCTACATACGCCATAAATTACGAATATGGTAATTGACACTCTACAGATATGATCCGATGTGATGGACAGAATAATGATAGAATCAAATATAACCCCAAAGTTCTTTACTCACACAGATGCAGGAACAGAGGTGTCACCCAGATCTAACTGTATTGGAGGCAGATTTTTCAATACATAGGGTGTGGCAAAAACAATAAATTCTGTCTTTTCTTGATTCATCTGCAGCATTCTTGATTCATCTGCCGTAATGAATTATGTGTCAGCGATGAGTAAAGCGTGCTGATGACAACATCAAGCATGACGACGAACATGACGAAGGTGACAATCACGAGAACTATCCGAGTTTAAAAGGATGACAACAAATTGAAAGTGAGAATGATGATATTATTACGATGATTATTATGATGACAGTAAGGATGACGAAAAGAAAGATGACGGTGACGACAGCAGCAGCAATAAAAATGAGCTTCGATTTTGACAACGGATGGTTCTGCGACGGTGAAATTGATGCGTCATGCTATCTACTCTCTAAATGTAAACGAGTGAAAAGTTCACTCTCCAAAAGAATGAAACTCTTGTAAACCACTCCAAAATGAGTGGTTTGTACTTAAAACGAGTGAATTTCCACTCAGAAAGAGTAAAAATCACTCCAAAAAGAGTGGATTTCCACTCGTTTGAGGAGTTAAACGAAGGACAACACTTTTGAGGAGTCAAACGAAGGACAACACGAAAATGAGTGGAAATCCACTCTTTTTGGACTGATTTACACTCTTTTTGAGTGGACATTCGCTCTTTTCACTCATTTTGGAGTAGCTTACAAGAGTTCCACTCTTTTGGGGAGGTGAAATTTTCACTCGTTTACATTTAGAGAGTATGCATACGTCCAGATCATCTGAGCAAGCGCAGATTACTAGTCCAAATCGAGTAATCTCGTCCAAATCGAAAGCTCGCTAATAATAATGTCGACGACGGATGGTAACAATAATGATGATGACTTATGATGACAACAATTGTGGTGACATAGTGAGGTGGAGTGGTACTGCTGCTGATATTGCTGCTGCTCCTGTTGATGATAACGATGACAATGATGACATAACAATGATAACGATGATGACGATAATGCGGAGGAGGAAGAGGGGGACGAAGATGAGTGTGACGACGACGATGACGATGGTGTCAATAATGGTGTATAATAATAGATAAGATGATAGTAAGGAGGAGTAAAAATGATAAGGAGTTATGGTTTATAACTTTTATTCCTCCGTAGCAATATTAGAAATTGCCAGAGACTTGGGAGTGCCTACTGTTTAAGAACCGCAAGGTTGTTAAACTCATAATTTAGACCCCGGCTCCAACTTAGCCGTGAGCAAGCTGCTGGTCATTTTCGTAATTATTAAAGAGCATACTATACAGCCTGAAAACAGGAGCTCTGTGAAGCACACTTGGGAAATAAGTTGCACATCTTACGATGTTCTATCGCAAACGTTTACCCTGTTTTGCAAGCTAGCGAGACTACATAAAAGCCAAATGGGACTAAAATCATTAATATTGTCATGCTTTTTCCTAATAATTAGGCCTTTATTCGTCTTTCTCCCGAGTTCTAAATTAGCCATAGTTTTTTCTTCGCAGTGTGCCCCAGCCCTATTACCGTCTCCTATTAAACTTAAACTGCAATTTAAGGAATTTTGAAACGATCTTATGCTTTCCCCAGAGTTTATACACAACCAGTTTCTCCATAGGAGTACCTTTGGAGTACCTCTCAAGCCATGGAGTACACACCCGAAAAGGTATCACATCACAGGCTACAACGGTTGGACATGTTGTCATGTGAGTGCACAATGTCGTAAGTGCGATAGCTGCCATGTGATACATCTGTGTGCTGCCATGTAATTGGAATAACTCACTTATCTTTCATTGACTCAGTGGCTCTTGAAATGGTTCTTCAGGCGATTGTGTTGCCTGAAGAACTATTTCAAGAACCACTGGCCAAAGACTTGACATCCCAGTGGGCAATCGACGCTGGAAACGTCGAAAAGACGTCGAGAGTTTTAGAAATTTACACACTATTTATGTCGAAAATGCAAATCGAATTTGACGTCGTTCTTAAAACGTCGATTTCAATTTGCATTTTCGACGTAAATTTATAAAAAAAAAACCGTCGACTTGTTTCGACGTGCCAACGTCGTTTCTACAGTCGCTATAAACGACTATGCCCGCTGGATAATATAAATATTTTAGGGAATTTCCTGACAAATGGCAGCTATTGCACCTATGACCTTGTGCACTTACATACGCATTTATCTCTGCCCACAACATAAGCAAGGCCATAATTGTTCCCACCCCTTTCATGATTTGCCTGTTCTCCTCATCTCAAAACAGCGTTCACAAACATGCTGTTTGGAACGAATCCCCGAGCGGTCTAACTAATGATTTTCCTGGAGAGACATTCGAGACTTAGAAGTATTAAGTTTTAAAAATCTCGTCCCATCATCGATTCCTCCATATTTCAGCATCTTTGATAATATTATCTTTCTTGCTTGATTACAATCAAACTTGTGTTCAAAATCTCACCTCTGGACATAATTATAAACCGCAATCCTCCAATCAGATTGCGGCCTTCATTTCAAATATCAAGCAAGCGTTCGTCAGTGGTCCAAATGGCTTGAATCATTAATGCGGCACTGGCACATTTTTCACAAATAATGAATGTCTTCAATTTCCTCTCAAATTATTATAGTCTAAGGCCATTGGAAGAACCGAGTCTTATTTTACACATCAAAATAACATACCCCAAACCAGATAGGGACATTGATAATGAGAAAAAAATCAGGTAAGTTGGTAGGCCACTTTTAATTTTTCCATAACTGTAATCAACAACTGTGTATATTACACAATTAATTTTTTGTTGATCGTGACATCACTGATATTAAACCACAAAGGTTTCGACCCGATCAAACAGTGTTCAGAGCGTGGAAACATGCTAGGCGTGGTTGTGTTCCGATGTGTTAAACGGCCATTTTCGTCGTCTGCTGCTGAATTTAACGTCGCCGGCGACGCTAATATAAAATCTTTTTTGTTTACCCCTAATGAAGCTGATTTGGTCTTAATCATTTAGGGTGAAGGGCTTTTTGGTATATAAAGCCTTACGCCATGCAAAAATTCGATTTTTTAAAATCTTGAGGCACACTGATTTTGCAAATTTGCAGTTTCCTCTTTAAACATCCAAGTTTTCGCTTGTTCTCGATACTCTGTCAAGAGTCTGGATCTCACCTGCTTCAAAAGAGATGGCGATTGTTCCTATACAATCAGACATGGTTTTGCAAGTTTGCACAAATCTATTAATAAGGATTTTTCATGCTAATTTTCTGAGGCTGTAACAGAACTATCACGCACATGCCAATTTGGTTCTCATCACAAAAAAAAATATTACGAAAGCATACGTAGATTTTAGGTGGTTTTCAAATCGCAACACCTTTCTGCGCTCTTCAACATGTGCTTATATTGCTTTAATTTCAGCGACGACGTGGAATGGCTTGTAACACAAGAAAACACACGCCATAGGTTGATTCTCATGGCATGGTACCTCCTTTGACCGGTCTGTCACCTTTTGTGTATTGAATATCAATGAGTTTTACGAGTCTATGATATCATGTAATATAAAACGGTTGTCCCACGGACGCCAATTTTGGCATGAAAACTTTTTAATCTTTGCGCATTATTTCCTACTTTTGCAAAAAAATTGTAGTTTGGAAAAATAGTTGCAAAAATATTTCAGATTTTGTCAAAAATATTTCAGAGTTTTGCAAAATATTTCACAATTTGCAAAAATATTTCAGAGTTTTGCAAAAACATTTCCGAGTTTTGCAAACATAATTTTGCAAAAATATCAATGAGTTTTTTGCAAGAATCTTTTTATAGTTTTGCGAAAAGTATGTAATAGTTTTGAAAATTATTTACTACTTTGCTGAAATATATTACAGTTTTGCAAGAATATTTCTAGTTTTTGCCGCAAATCAATCAGATTTTGGCAAAATATTTCATGATTTTTGCATACAAATTATAATTTTTGCGAGAAAATTTTCCGATCGAATCGGAGAACCGTCGCAGAGCAATTTTCGGCACTTCCGAAATCACGGAAAGAACCGAAATTGGGACCGGAGGCGAACTACGAGCTATGGTTTAAACCCACATGTCAACTCCCCATTCTGTGGCGCCTCACCACACTGGCATGCTGAGTGTGCATTGGCCTCACCATGCAACTTTAAGCAAGAAGTAAACCGAAATGGAAGCAATTATCGCTGAAAAAGTGCGTCACCTGAAAGCCAATAGAAAGCGTGTTAAGTACTTTAGAATATGATATGGGGTTAAAAGTAAGGTATGAACAATTCAGTCACTAGTATAACAGACTTCAGAACACGAAGCCTGATACTGTAATATATAATATATATGCAGGTAGAACCTCTGAGCAGCCGAGCGCTCAATTCCCTTTATTTCTGTCATTTTGCAATAGCCAAAATGCACGCAAGAATTCCTAAATTACCGTTTAAAATCCCACATTCCCACATCCCGCAGATCGTGTCCGGCCCCCGAGTTTAAGTCGTACTCTTTCGACTCCAGACGGAATCGTATGACAGCTTTGGTAAAAGAATAGGACGGCGGTCCCAAATAGGTCGTCTGATGTACGTGATGGTTCTCGAATCAGTTCTGAAATGCACAATTTCCGTTGCGTTTACATGCTTAACTGGAACTGTATTCTGAGTCAGCAATAACAATATAAAAACAATGTAAAAAATCATTCATTTGACATGGTCATTGTCTCATCCCCCTGACAATGTCCCTAACCTCCAGGACAATGTCCCATACCCCAGACAACGTCCCATACCCCAGGACAAGGTCACATAATTCCCAGGACAATGTCCCCTACTCCAGTACAATGTCCGCATACCCCAGGACACTGTCCTCATACCTCCAGGACATGTCCCAATCCCCCCCGGTAATGTCCCAACCCTCCAGGACAATGTCCCATACCTCCAGGACAATGTCCCAATCCCAGGAAAAGTCCCATCCCTTCAACCTTTCCCATACCTTCCAGACATGTCCCAGATCAAACGGGAAATTTTCCCATACCCCCGGACAATTCCCGTACCTCAGACAATGTCGCCATAATTCCCAGGACCAGGTCACCATCTTCCAGGACAAGTTCCCATACCCCAGGACCAGGTCCCATACCGTCCAAACAATGTCCCATACCTCCGGACCATGTTCCCATATCCCCAGGACAATGTGCCAATCCCCAAACAATTTCCCATATCCCCACGACAATGTCCTACCCCAGGACCATGACCCATCCCCCGGAACAATGTCCCAACCCCCCAGGGAATGTCCCCTACCCATGACAATGTCTTATACCCCAAACAAATTGTCCCATACCCCAGGACAATTCTCCATACCTCCAGGACAATTGGTCCCATACCCGGACAATGTTCCCTAACCCATGACAATTCCCATACTCAGAGAATTCCCATACCACCCCAGGAAATGTCCCATACCCCAGACAATGTTTCCATACCTCCAGGAACTGTCCCATAACCTCCGGAATGTTGCAGTGAGGCCATGCCACACTCCCGCATGGCCATGGTGGTGAGGCGCCACAATTGGGGAGTTTGACCTGGTGGTTAAACCTAGCTCCTTAGTTCGGCCTCCGGTTCCAAGTTCGGTTCTTTCCGTGATTCCGGAAGTGCCCGAAATTTGCTGCGGACTGTCTCCGGATACGATTGGGAAAATTTTCTCGCAAATTATAAACTTTGTTGCAAAAATCATGAAAGATTGTTTTTTTTTTTTTGCCAAAACTCTGCTGTATTTTATTTCGCGCAAAACTAATAAATATTCTTGCAAACTGTAATATTTTCACAAAGTAGTAAAATAAGTATTGCAAAACTGTGGGTGGCGTGGGGTGCATTTCGCAAACTTATAAAATAGTGTCTTGCAAACGATTGTTGCAGTAGGGGTATTTTTTTTTGCAAAATTAGTGCGCTGTCTTCCTCGAGCCGTAGGTCGTCTCCTCGGAAAGGTTGTTGCAAACTCTAAAGATTTTTGCAAAACTCTGAAATATTTTTGCAAACTCGAAATATTTTTGCAAAACGCTGAAATATTGTGCAAAACCGAAATATTTTTTGGCAAACATCCTGAATATTTGTGCAAAACTATAAATTTTTTTTAAATTTTAACCTATAAAATTTGCAATAGTTTTGCAAACTCTACAATGTTTTTTTTTGCAAAGTAGAAACATCGCAAAATTAAATTTTTCATGCAAAATTGGCGTCCGTTGGACACCGGACATGTAATAGACCGTTTGATTTAAGTTACGACAAACTTAACATAGCCTACAAATTAATCGGATGTACTCTCAGTCCCTCTTTTAATGTCCCTATCGCTTTTAGGTATGTTATTTTATGTGTAAATATACTTTATTCTTCCAATGGCCTTGACTTCATTTGCGAAGGAAATTTTGAGAAATTTCATATTTTCCTGAAAATGTGCCAGTGCCGCTTAAACAAATAAAATACACTTCTACCAGTGGTATTTTCTAATTTTGAACATTCTGACGATGTTGAGTTTTTGTGCAATTTCTTTGCAAACCAGAACCTTCGACTTTAGGCACTATGAACATACACGTTCCAGAGCACATTACTTTATGATAAATAATCAACGGTATGATAATCCAAGGCAAACCCACTGGCAGGTGCTTTCAAAATCTGTGCCAAATCTGTGCTCCCCTGGCCCATCTTGAATAGTATGGTCCAGATTTCACAAACGAACGATTGTTGCCGGGTGTCGTTTTAAAAAGTTGGCAAATAAGTTTTTTGTTGGGTTGTAAGGTGCTTGTTAAAAGCGTTTGCCCACATTCGATTATCTTGTTGTGACAAATACAACGGGGAAAGGTTTATGCAGGGGCAAATTTTAAATGTCCCAGTGGTCATACAGAGTACCTTTCCGAGAATTAAAGTGATCCTTTACGCTGTCTACACTTTATAGCTTAATCTCACAAACTGGTAGGTTTCATCAATGTCATCCTGGAGAAAAAAAAAAAAAATAAATGTTCAAATTACTCATCAACTAATTCCAAATCTCTCGCCTGGTCATAACCCAAACAGTTTCTACCAATGTCACTTCATAATATCTCTACAGTGTAAAGATTTATGAATTCCCGCATGTAACCTTGGTTATGTTTTGTGCTGTAATTTCCAAACTATGGATGTTGCATTTTTTTTTTATTTGCAGCACCATCAAACTTGTTTACTAACCTTTTAAAAAACGAAATGCCGACAGAATGTTATTGGAGCACAATGCATAGATTGAATCTTGACAGCAAGTGAAATTTGTAAATTTAAAAAAAAAAAAAAAAAAAAGCATAACATTTTTTTTTGCAATAAAATAACATGATCTAGTGGATTGTTATTTTCTTTGACTTTATTACATAATTGTCACTGTTTGGACCAAGGTTGATGAAACTGTTCTGATGAAGACACTTTCCGTTGAGGATATTGCGCTTGTGTAAAGCATCCAAATATGAAATCTTTGTTTGAATGAAACGTTGTCACGTGGAATTCTATAATATAACCAAATTAAAATTCTTCGCTGAATGAACTGTACGGGTTGAGCAATCTGTGGAGGGCTTTTGAATCTTTGCTACACCACAAATACACTCTTAATCAATTTTATTGGGTGGTAACGCTAACGCAACCAAATAATCAACATCAGAGTCGATGTACCGTCTGGCATGACTCTCAGAGTAACGACAATAGTACAGTATAGATCTTCAGGACACCACCAAATAACACCTTGTCCTCATATGTGACCTAGAGGATATGTTGGTCAAAGTTTTTTCTTCCGTGAAAATACTTTTAATTTTTTTAACTCACTACCCTTTTTTTCTTTTGTTCTCTCATTAAAGAAGGGAATTGGAAATCGAAAAGTTTGTATAATCTTGTTGCATCTTTCCTGCCGATATAAGCTGTTAACCAATTTCGGTTCCGGTTTTGAGGTTTTTCGCATCCTAGTCCTGAAATTAATTCATAATTAATCTTAACTTCTACGTAAACCCTCATACTGACAGTTTTCACATAGGAACCTCTGTGTGGTAGTCTTTTTGCGACTCTTTTAAACAAATACCTAGGTTTCAAATCTATTATGTCGTTTCTTCTCTCAAAAGCTAATCCACAGTAATGAAACATAAAGAATTAAAGAAAACACTTAATTTTAAATACTTTAAATATATAAACTACGATCTTCACAATTCATTGAATATCTTTAAAATAATATTGACAGAACCAAAATCACCAAGCTTCCAAAATAGCATTAGTAGTCCATTTAGATTTTTTCAATTTGGCGAAATCAACCGTTTGTTCGCTTTCTGTAATACTAGTTCACACACAGTTTAGTGTACTTTTGCCTTGTTGTTGTATGCCACCGTTAGCTCAAATTAGTCTCAAGGATAATGGTAGGCCTGCATTCAGAAATTGTAGCAAGAGAAATACACTAAAGATCAATATGTATTTGCCCTACTAATAGAGCAGGAAACAGATATCATATGGGCCTTATTTAAGAAGTTCGTTTCCCCCCACTACAAAAAGGTTTGAATACTTGTTAGTTAGTATGGGACCCTCTCCATCATGCTAGGGTAGGCAATACTCTCATTTTGTGGTGTCACTTTTTTAAATATTTAAAATTGACCTTTTTACATTTTAGTCATTTTACCCTATTACTCCTAAACCAATGGCCGAAGTGGTACAAACATACATTTTTGGAATCCTATGACTAGTGGCACAAAGAATCAACATCTAGTCGATGCTACTTTCTGCATGACTCTCAGATAACGACATAGATTTACAGGTTAGATATTAGGCACACACCAAATAACCTTGTCCTCATTATTGTGAAACTAGAGGAATATGTTGGTCAAAGTTTTATTCCAGTGGAAAATACCTTTATTCTTATTTGTTTAACTCACAACCCTTTTTCCTGTGGCTCTCTCATTAACAGAAGGGAATTGGAAATCGAAAAGCTTTGTATAATACTGTTGCATTCTTCCTGCCGATATAAGTGGTACCAATTTCGGTTTTGAGGGTGTTTCGCTATCCTAGGCCCTGAAATCAGTATAATATATTGAACTCTAGCGTAAAACTCAATTACATGACGTGTCACATAGGAAAGCTCTGTGTGGTAAGTCGTTTTTGCGACTCTTGTAAACAAAAATACCTAGGTGTCAAAGTATTTATGTCGTTTCTCTCAAACTAAATCACAGATAATGAAAAATAAAGAATTAAGAAAACACTTATTTTAAATAATTAAATATCTAACTAAAGATCTTCACAATTCAGAATATCTTTAAAATTAATATTGACCGAACCAAACAACAAGCTTCCAATATAAGAAGTAGTATTCATTTATAGTTTCAAATGTGCGAAATCACCGTTTGTTCGCTTTCTGTAATACAGTTCACACAGTGTATTGTGACTTTTTCCCGGTGTGTATGCTCACCGTTAGCTCAAAATTAGCTCAAGGAATATGGTTAGCTGACATTCAGAAATATGTAGCAAGAGAAAACACTAAAGATCAATATGTATTATGCACCTACTAATAGAGCAGGAACAGAAAATCAATTACCTTATTAGGAGAATTCATTTACCCACACTACAGAAAAGGTTTTGACACCTTGGTAGTTAGTAATGGACCCTCTCCATCAATGCTAGTAGGCATTACTCCTCAATTGTGGGTCACTTTTTAAATATTTTTAAATTGACCTTTTTTTTAACCATTTTTCATTTTTACCCTATTACTCCTAAACCAATGGTCGAAGTTGGTACAAACTATACATTTTTGGAATCCTTATGACTAGATGGATAATAATGGCATACTTTCAACGTGATTGGAGCATTTCCAAAATTTTTGACCCCTGGGTAACCTTAATTGGCCCCTATTTAAAAAGTTGACTCTACAATTTGAGAGTACTGCCTACCTAGCATTGTAACATTAAAGGTCCCATACAACTACCAAGTGTCAAACGCCTTCTCTGTTAGTGGGATTTGAACGATGATTGTGTGACCCTGGGTCCGTGCGCCTGCTCTATAATGAGGCTGATGGAGATGCAAAAGAAGATTTCTATGAACAACTATAAAATATGATTAAAAAAAGGAAAGAAAGGGAACTTCTCATCCTTATGACAGATAGGAATGCCAAGGTGGGACACGATAACTCTGGTTACATCTCTATTATGGCCAGCCATGGAGTAAGCCAAATGAATGAAAATGGTCAGCTCTTCGCAGAATTGCTGATAACAACTTAGTCATATGAGGAACTGTTTTTTCACGCAAAAAAGTTCACAGAACAACATGGGTATCGCCGGATCAAAGGACAAATATTCAAATACACCATATCTGTGTTGCAAGTAAGTTCAGGAGGTCACTTAATGTTAGAGTGCGTAGAGGAGCGGATGCAGGATCAGAACACCATTTGGTCGTAGGGAAACTTCAGCTCAAGCTACAGAGTTACAAAAACAGTAACCCACATGTGAAGTGTGACATGAGTAGTAAACTGAAAGAAAAGAAATGGGGGAACAGTACCAAATAATCAGAAACAGTTTCCAGGTGTTACAAGATTTGGACACAGAGGAAACAATAGATGAAAATTGGGGATATCTCAAGTAAACATGGAACAAAACATTCGAAGAGAAACTAGGCAGGAAGAAAAAGGTGAACAAATAATGTATCACACAGAACACAATTGGAAAGATGGATGAAAGGAAGAAAATCAAGAATCATCTGAATAATGCTAAAACCAGGGCATCCAAAGCAAGGTATCAGCAAGAATACAAATTAAAGCATCGTGAGGTCAAGAAAAGTATGAGGAAGGACAAAAAAGACTATTTTGAGGAACTGGCAACAGAAGTGCTCGCTTGCCAAAGAAACCATGAAGGAGTTGTATGACATCACAAGGCTTCTCACAGGCAAGAAAGCACCAACGAAAAAAATAAGAGCAAGGAAGGGGACACACTCACCACATCTAAACCACAGTTTTTACACTATTATCAAGAATAACGGTCTAACAAACAAGCAAACAAACAATCAAGAACATGAACCCTCTTTCATGAAGACATGGGAAAACATCTCCAGTGAAAAGCGCTATACTGAATAAATGCTTTATATCATCATAATGTAGATCACGTATTTTTGGTGTAATGTGCTCTTGAACATTTGGTCAAATGGCCTCCAGAATGTGTATTGCAATCACTTTACAAAGACCACACATTTAATAAACAGTCAAGGTGAAGGGCAGTCCTTATGTTTCATCAAACACGTACCGCACTTCTAAAGGGAGGATACATTCAATCATTTCTGCTAACATTTGTTATGTTGAAAAGAAGCAGGTGATTGGTACTCACTAAAGGTGTTGAAATCTTTTTAATTATCGACCGGCCGAATAATTTCCATCGGTCTTTCAGCCCATGGACACAATCATCTGGCTACTAAACCAATGCACGTGCCCACGCAATCTTTGCCCGGTAATAATGTGCAAAGCCGCCTTAAAGCATATTAGCACATATTGAAGAGCGCCCCCAATTTTCGAAAATTTGATTTTTTGCAACAGCTATGTGGTAATTGTCCTAGAAAACTAAGCACCTGCGCAACGAGAATGCTCAAAAAAAAATTATCATAAAATGAGCGATTTTTGACATTATAATGGTGATCCTCGATTCAGCATCCGGACATGCTAAGTTATGTCCCGTCATGACTTAAATTAGTTCACCTCGACGAATATACCTCTAACTTGACTTGCCTGAACCAATAAAACAACATGGATGAGCGTAGACATATACATGTCGCTATTTCCTTCCTTTCCCGCTATTTCACATTGGCAGTGCCGTTTTCCTCCACAGCCGTTACATTATTATCGGATCATCCGATAATTATTCTATTACAAAATCACATCCGTTTGTGACACACAGACATTTTCGAGCTTAACACCATTCACATGGGTTAGTTTCCCTAGACCAGTTAACCCATGCACCGTGGGGTGTAAAAATCTCACATTTTTTTGAAAATTGGGGGGCGCTCTTCAAAAAATGTCTAATAATTGCTTAGCAGAAGCGTTGCATATGCTTATGATCATAGCGATAATGAGATAATGCCACAATTAGAATACTGTATAATAAATACTAATTTAAATCATAATCATCATGAATCCTCTGACATCAGATCATAAACAATAAACCTTAGAATGACACTTGGGGGAAATTTGAATTATTAAAAAAAAAAAAAAAAAAAAATTATATTATTTAGATTAATTAATATTCCTTCCGTGTTAGTCTAATGGATTATCTTTAATAATTGCATAAATTAATATTCATATCCTTTTGACGAAGAAAGCGCAAACCAAAGGATAACGTTCCGGGGAAACGAAATTTCCCCATAACGTAATTAGTGCATAAGAAATAGCGATTTCCTCCCAACCACACATAAGCTTGATAATAATGATTAATAATAATAATAATAAATTATTTATAAGAATCATGTAACTAAAATAAGGCAAAAATTACCTGTATGAATTGGGCAATAATGAGTGGAACGACGAGCTGTTTAAAACAAAGGGTAGGAATATCGATTATGTAATTATTCAAGAAATTTCTAGGACAGTTGTACGACATGTACTGTATTCAGGGGGAAATCTTTTCCCCGATGTAATGGTAATACTGTTTCCAAATCGTTTTCCTGCATGATACGTTGGACCTCTGACATTGTTTCTTATTAGAGGGCTTTCGTTTTCAGTTGGTCTTGCGATCTTGCCTGGCTACTTCATCAGCCAAGATCTGGAATGATTTCTTGAAGTTTTCGTGAGGGTGTATTCTCTGTCACCTGTCCTTTATCGCTCCCGTCAGTATTCTTGAATTTTCCGCCATAGCCGCTATCAAGATCATTAGGAATACTTAATTATATAATTGTGGGATTGCTGTAGAACCTGTGGATTCTTTATTGTGGGCTCTTTTATTGTGTGATGATTTGATGTACTAGTACTGCTTATTAATGGTATGATTTTCTTGCTTTTCTAGGTGTCAGAGGGGTCTAATTATAGAAACCCAAAGCGACCGTGAGACTTAAAAGCTTTTTGGACACAGTCCACTGTTTTGGGAGAGGCATTTGTATCCACAAATCAACTCACATCTCAAGAGGCCAAACTGGATATTGTACGAAATCTAGTGATAAAAGCAAACCAAAAATCTGTCACCGATTGGTCCTAGCCGAATGCAAGGAGGTCTGATTGGCTCCGTAGCTCGATAAGCGGTAAATTTGCCTTGACGTGTTGTGATATTCATCATATCAAAAGAGTTCAATTCTAACCCACTGGCTATGTTTATCAACATTAAACGAAATCAAGCCATCAAGATTTAATACAAACCGTGTTGCTAGCCAGATGTACTCACGTGGTGACCAAGAATAGACGCTTCCTTATTAATACTTTCTCGTACAAACGACGAATGCGGGGACCAAAATAGTCCCTGTCCAGCTTTAAACTTCCGTAGTAGCAGCAGTTCCGAACCCATTGGCAAACTCGTATATTAGTTTCAAATAGAAGCCAAACAAATAAAAGCACATTTTCTCTTCATCAAATAGAGCAACCATTACCACTTTTGTAATATAGCATCTATGATGATACAAAAAACAGTGATCCTCCTCTATCTTTCAACATGTCTCAGTGAACTTTAAAGCAAAGGACTGCCCTATTGTCAATGAGCGTGATCCTTGGTTAGGCAAAAAGGGTCTGTTTATAAAACAAATGCTATTAACAATATTGAGATATTGCATGTATGCAAACACTCCTGAATCTCTTTCTGGAAAATTGTGAGAGATCCTGCAAATGTTCTGCCCGCCAACGCAGACAGATGATGCGTATTTTTCGAGGATATGAGAAGTGAATTAATCTTAACAGTGTAGCCAATGGGCGTGAATCCAAGGAAAACAAAAGTTCAATCTTAAGTACGTTGATAAGCCCATAGTGGAGTTTGTCTTACCCCAACGTCTGCTGATGGAATCGCGCGAGTAATATACTCATCGTTCAAAGATCGGTGATGGTTAAGAACAACATGCAAATGAAATGCGTCTACGAAAATGAACACCTGATATATTTAGATATTTTTCAACCATGCTGTAAATCAATTTCTGCCCGTACTCAACCTGTAGTACATTTGTCTTACTGTCTGACTTCTGTCTGTCTTATTATAAAGCTTTATTTCAAACACGGAAACACCGTTCCACAATAATACATTGATTCCACGGGGCGTGGATTATACACAAATAAAAAAAAAAAGGAAACTTTTGACACCAAAGATAAATTCATAAAAATACATAATATACAAAGTTATAAAATCACTGATAAAATACCACATAAATATACAATGTAATTAAATATAAAAAGTAAGATCCACAACTTTATTGCACACAAGACATGAGTTAAAATGCACAGGAGTTAGCTTAGCCGGTATGAAATATTGCTAGCATAAATAGATGGAAACAAGAGAGGATATCAAACATTTAAATATAATAAAAGATCAAATTAATGACTTAAAAGTTGCTTAAAAATGATGAAACATTGCGTGAGATTGCGTCAATTCACATCCATAGAAATCCATACTATTGCACACGGTAAACAAGGCTTCTCTGTTTATATGTTTTGGCTTTGGAATTGTAGGGTTTTTATCCCTTAATCATACGGAGATTCCTTTAATACAAAACGATTCTAAGAAAGCTTGGCTGAGGTTCCATCATAACTTATACATTGTGAACGATTCATAATAATGCATGCCAACTAGAGGAAACCCAGTCTAAGGAGATATTTACTCAGTGGCTGAGCATAGTTAATTAGCGACAGTAATTATTTCGCACATCTGTTTTGAAATTTTTGAAGTTATCATAAATCAATCGTCCTACAAGTACCCCAGATAATGCTACCAATATCAAAATACGGAGCAATAATACTTTTATACAGAGTAAGAACTGCATGTAAGATGGGAGTAAACCCTTTGTTTTGCGTAACATATAGACTCCTAGAAGGGCATTCTTTCTGACCTCGATCAACTTGATTCCCGCCAGGTCAATGGTATCAACAATGACACCCGGTGCTTACATTTATTTATTTCTGTAGTCTTATGCCATTTATATAACATTTAGATCCAAGTCGCAATGTTGGCAAGTTTTTGACTTGTACCATACAACATAACTTCACTTTGCAATGATATTCAGGACTGAGTTTATTCCTGATAAGCCAATTACTAACCTTAGACAAATCTTCATTCAACATATTCATTACGGTACTTCATCAATATTATTTGACGACGTATACAACACCGTATCGTCCGCATACATATTACTTGTACATTACTGATACATTGGGTTAAATCATTAATATATATAATAAAAAGTAAAGGGCCAATATGGACCCTTGTGGAATGCCACATAACATTGAAGAGCTGGACTTAACACCATTTAGCATGTTACATGGGTTCTTTCAGTAAGAAGCTTATAAGCCAATTAATAATGGTTACTGATCTTGTACTCTCAAGCTTTTTAATCAAAATTTCATGGTTGATTGTATCAAAGCTTTCTTTTTAAGTCCAGCATTACCACACCAACATAATCACCATTATCAATCCAATTGTACCAGTTATCTGTAATATTAATGAGCGCAGTTAATGTTGAGTGTTGGGGTCTAAAACCGATTGTTTGCATGAAGTAAATTTATTGAATTAAGATATTGGGTACAACGGATCAAAAAACTTCTCTCAAGAATTTTCGAGAATTTAAAATAGGTAGGAACCCGAAATAGGCCTGTAATTATTAGGATCAGTACAGTCACCACTCTTAAATATTGGAAAAAGACGTGCAATTCTTCCACGATCTGGAAATACGTTTGGTGGAAATGGAAAGGTAATCGAGATGTGTAATGGTTTGACAATACATGGAGAAGCTGTTTTGAGGAGCTTTGCTGATATATCGATCACTTGTTGCCTTGTTATCGGAAAATGATTAATTTGCTCAAGCACATAATTTTCATTGACAAGAGTGCAATCAAAACATCAATATTTGGCTCCTCACATTGAAATTATTATCATTTCCGTATTAAGCAGTTTTTGCCATAACATCAATAACCTTCGGGAATATTCAGACGCTAAATTTAGGACCAACATTGGAAAATGGTCATTTAATACACTTGCAATACTTTTGCGTCGGTAAACTCCCGATGTAGATTAAGACAAGTATATAGTAATCTTAGATTCACAGGTTACAAACGTGCCTTAGAGGTTCGCAAATATGTTTAGAATCATTTTTCGATGAACATATTTTTTGATAAAAAGGCTTCTTGACTCTATTTTATAGCAGAGTTTACATTATTTCTCAAGTTTCTGTAACATGCCCAGATCTCGGCTGGAGAACCCAGGAAGAATAGCCTTCTTTTAATCTTTATCGCGCTCGTGCATCATTTCACGAGTTATTGTGCGGCAATGCGTGATTTGTTTACGCACTCTGTTTCTCCTCAGAGGGGCATGTTATTACAAATTGTAGGAAAAATAGATTCGAACTCTTTAAGAGCGTCATTAACATCATTGACTTGCATAACACGATCCCATTTTTACATTTTGAAGATCAGTGATAAAATTAACTCGTTACCCTAAGGTATTGTACTACGACTGATCTTGCTAATTGTGTACGTTTTACGCTCTTATTGCTTTACCCCATTCGCGATACTAGTAAATGATCACTAATTCCTGTGTGTAAAACACCAATAGACGCAATTCTATCAACATTTGTAGTATAAATATGATCAAGTAAGTGAGAAGTATTTCCGTTAATTCTGGTTGGATATTAAGTAATTGCTGAAGGTGAGAATTTCACTTATCTCTTGGAATTTTTCGTATGTAGAAAACATGGATTTAATAAATCGCAATTTATATCCACCTATTGGATAATATCCTTATCATCATCTTCACCATTTAAAGAACATTTTCAATAAATGGAAAAACAATACATTTTGCCTAATTGGAGTTCGTACCAAAAATTACAATGAAGGGCTTAGAAACGCTTGGTTTATTTCTAAGGCGACAAGTTCTAATTCGTTAGGCATTAAAACCGTTACGAATTTTCGTAATACGACCAGATCTTTGGTTTACATATACAGCTACACCACCACGTTCGATTACGCGTCATTACGATACAAAGTGTAATTTTCAATTTTCAACAATCATCAGGAATAAAGTCATCTAGACGTGGTTCGGCAAGGCCTATTATGTCAATAGGATTGTTTAGCAATAAATTACGAAGCTAATCTATTTTACCTGAAGAGTAACAGTTCACATGTGTAAGAGGTAAAGACTACTACTAAAAGGTGCACATTACTATTTCATCACAGTCCACCATGGTCACCATTACCTCAACATTATCAACATTATCATCACAACGAGAATTGATGGACAACAAAGATGTAATAATATCTTTAATTTTATCATCTAAATCGATATGTTGTCGGCACTCATTTCATGGCCCAGGCCTTATTTAGAATATTGTCGGTTTGATGTTACAAGAATTGCTGTGATCCTAATCTGTGGCACATTATGACATTGAAGTTTCGCGATGGAACAAGTGTCAGCATGTGATTTTCAAGCCCCCAACAATTTGTAAAACCCAGAATACAATGCGTGTTTCATTATGTCCATATTGAACCGATGGGCATAATTGCTGTCATGTCCAAATTTTCTAGAATTTCATGTTCCATGGTGCCGACAAAGGGCGATTCTCGAGGAGGTTGGGGTTTGTCGACGTGTTTTGGGGGATTAATGTTTCAAACGTCGCGCACCCGACGCTTTTCTAAGACGCGGAACTGCTTTAACGAAGGCGTCAGTTAACAGATTCGCTCAACTATCACTGAGGTGAAGTCCATCCATCTGTCTGTCTGTCTGTAATTCTCCCGTGGTCTGACTGTCTATGCTAATGAGGTTATTTGTGACTCAATTTATTATGTTGTACCTTGTTCATCCATGGCTTGTGTGTCTACTTTGCTAATGGGTGTCTAATTTTAAAAATAGAAAGTCACAAAAGTATACATCAGCGTTAACTAAAGAAGGATAGCCCGCCAGAGACTCAGTAGTTTCATGGCTGTCCCACTTTCCTCTATTTATTTCTGATTAGTTATTAAAACATGGCAATTGTATTGCCAGAAAGTTAATATCAAAAACGATTATTCCTTTTGAGGAAAAACTTAAAATTGTATTGTTTAGAGATGGCCCAACATGTTTATGAAGGTTCGCCTAATTTCTTTAACAAACCTTTTCGAGATTTTACCATAAATTCGCAAGTTTCCATGGGAATTGTAAGATTAATCTTACTACATCTGAAAAAAGGTTGAATTTCGAAAAAAGTTCTTTGAATTTTCTCTTTTAGGACAAGGTATCTGCCTCGGAGAGACCTAACCAAGCTAATGAGTTGTAAAACCAGCAGACTAATAGAATGAACTTTTCCTGATTTAAAGTACCCATGTTCCATCACAATTATTAGGCTTAAATGGATTGAGGGTACTTTAAATTGCAGCTGGCGAATTTGAATTCATTCTTGATAGGGAAATTTGTGTTACTTCTATTGCGACAGCTTTATCTGTAAATGGTTAGTTTTGGGCATTAAAATTCCCAAATCCTTGAACGACAGTAATAAAGGAAAATATTTTGGCAATTATTTTTTGCTTTTTTTTTCAATTGATTGCTTTGGCACAAAATTCATTGGGTTAAATAGCCTACTTCAAGTTGATAATACATTTAGTGATATCTTATGGAAGTCCTATGCTCGTGCTCGTGGAAGTATTTCAAAATAACTTTATTTTTGACCTCAATTGGTCGATTGGTATGCTTACCGTGAAATTGCTTTGAAACTCATTTTGGCATCCCTTTTCTAATCATGGTCCTTGCAACGTACGTGGTTTGATAGAAATATTGGATCAAAGTGTAAACGTAGCTTTACTATAGACAATGTGTCTGGAGTGTCAAATAAAAGAGATACATTAAAAGAGAGGGAAAAAATAAAACATGGAAAATACATTTGTGTGTGTTTTTAATGGGAAAAATACGGAAAATATTTACGAAGTCCATATATTTACGAACATTTACGACAGTGTACTTTACAAAACATTTTTTTTCGCCTGGATTTACGAAAGTATCACCAACAAGAAATCTTAACCCCAACAGATTCTGTTTTCTAAATAAGCGTCCACATTATAAGGCAATGAGAAAACCTTAAGTCTTCCCGGCTTCAATTAATACGTTTCACTGATGATACGAATAAAATTCTTCAAATAAAGGTCAGCCATTTCTTGAATCCTATTACCTTTCTAATTGATTCAAATTAAATAAACATTTTAAAAATATTAACGAAACTATGTTCTTTCAAGTTAAATATCGTCGTAAACAAATCTCAATCCAAGTAAGGATAACTTTAACAATAAGGAATTGAATCAAGTTATTAACAGGACTAAACTCATTGAATCCATGATGACGTTATCGTTTGGAAGTCGCATAGTAATACTTCCAAGCATTAAGACATCATCGGCAGAGTTAAACCATTCCTTCCTCTTGCGTGTGTACTCCTTATAGTTTTCCATATTTAAACATTGCTGCAATGACTACATGTTGACCCAAAATAGCAATTCTCGCCTTGTTTCCTACTAAATTCCAAAACATCGCGATACAAAGCATGCATAATTCCCTCCTTGTGGCTCATTATGATCCTTGATCAACGAAAAATTCTGAAAAATATTCCAGTACACTTAAAATGGCAACACTGCCCATGTTTAAAATATGGTCGTGGGTTGATTTGTGCATTTCAATAAAAAATGAGATGCTTCTCACAACGTTAATGACTATTATTTGGGTTTGTCGACTCCTTCGTTCTTCTTATGGTGATAATCCCTTGTATATGTATTGAGTGTATTGCCTTTTTACAATGTTATTTTATAATTTACACTAATATCTTTATCAGGAACTGCATACTCCCAGTGAACAAAATCGAAACGTGCGTGATACACTTTCATGCATTGACTACTCACAATGAGCGTTCCATTTTCTTTTATACTATCAAAAAAAGGAATCATTTTATAAACATACTAGAGTCAAAAATTACGCTTCTGCGAAAATTTTGAATTCAGGACGCGTTTGCGGGCGACTTGTTAACCAAATTTAATTCACAACTACAATTGGCCCCGAACAGAAGCATTAAATAGCGGGGAGTAGTATATATTTGTATTCCCACACGATATTCGTTTTTTATGACGTTTAGAGCATTGATTTAAATTGATTATACAGTCTCCCCCTCCACTCCCAAATGGTAGAAGCGGAAAATAACCTCGTGACTATGAGGATTGAGAATATCAGTTTGAAATTTTCAAAGTTTATTTCATCTCATTCGCATTTATTAGGCTTGAAATTGACCGCAAACAATCTTGTAGAGGAGATAGTAGCTATTTTTCTTTGACATATAGGCCAAATTGATAGGCCAATTACCTTGCCTTTGTTGATATGGGAGTCACAACATTTATATTATAATCATCATCATCATCATCATCAAAAATAAATCATAAAATAATTAATAACTCATTTATTAATAACACCAATGACATAATTATAAACAGCAAAGAGATTACGAAACATTGCCTGAAAAGTGATTTCAGGTGGCACACAGTAATAAAGCTCTAATATACAGTACACCAAGTACACATTAAAACACATGATGGCACACATTACAATTGCACCAAAAAGTAGTTTTGAGCCAGTAATTTGACTTAATTGGCAGATTCCGCATTTTTTTCAAAAATGCCAAATGGTGCGCCCGCAGGGGAGTGCCCATCTCTTGTCTTTGGCATTTGGGACAGAATCCCTCATATATGTTGCTGGGGGGTTCGCACTCCTCCTGCACAGCGGAGTCTGTGTTAGTACAGGGACCCTTTACGTCGTTTTGACATTGGTGGTCGGCGAAATGAGGGTGATTCGTAACTGTGGAAATGCCAAAATATTGATGATGACTCATCTGACATGCCTAAATTTCAGTATGACCAGTTGTACTGAGTCTGTTTTGCATCCCAGCATATGCGGTGTAAAGAAATGAGTGTCCCCCATGAGAGAGTTCAGCTACCATAGCAAATGTACGGAATAAACCGTGACCTTGTATACGAGGCCATTGGGGTTAATGCTGAACAAACGCTGCTACAGCCGCTCAATGGCGAACACAATGGCGGACAGATGGGTGGTAGGACACCAGTCACGCGGACACGGTTATATTTATGACACCGGTATCCATTTATACTCCTGGGTGGAGAGCGGCAAGCGAGTAACACAGTCGCCTTGCCCAAGTGCACAAACATTGGCGACAGCGGGGGACTCGAACCTACAACCTATTGCTTGAGGCGAGCGCTGATCTATGCACCACATGTACCCCCCTTTTTCAAGGACTGGAAATTCTATCATTCCTTGAAATGTAAATAACATAGCAAATGTTGATCATATCGATCACCCTCATACAACTCCGCGCCCGACTTCTCATAAAAAAATGTGTATCTGGATTTGTGTCAAGAGATCGTTAAAATATCAGTACTTCGAGGTTGGATCGGACCTAAAATCTTGACAAAAAATAATCTGGCGATCTTGCACAAACTTTGATATTTTAAATTTTCTTTCCTCTTTTTAAACAATTTTAAAATAAAACTATTTGAAATCTGGTAATAATAACGGGAATCTTGCCACGTCCACAAAGGTAATGAATGCATGTTTAATCGCACCCTATATTGACCTATCATCATTAGGGATCCGTTGTAAACTTCATTTCACAAAGAAAAGGATGTTTGCTGGTAATGAAATGGTCTAAAGTAGGCACAGATGTAGACTAGTGGAATACGAGATCCCAAATCAGGTGGCGGTTGTCAAAATGCGTTTTTCGCACCTAGATATAATAGTTGGATTTGGGTTTTGTAAATAAATAAGACTTTCAATAAGCTACACTGGAGATTTCCTCCGGGTTATAGCAAATCAAAAATGGTTTTCTGCCTGAGATCTTTTCTTAAAATAAGACAATTAATAACTCATTAAAAATCATAATTCGTAGTAGTTGTACCCAGTTCGTGATTTTAGCGCCTTCTGTTTTATTCATTGTTCACTAGAGATCATGGAAAGAAAAGCAGCTAGCATTATGCACGACAATTTTGAGTTGATTCCGATATTGTGGTTTTGTTTGATTTTGCGCAAGTGCTTGTTTCCCATGGTCCCATTACGCCACTGTGGTGTAATTTCCCCACGTTTACGCGACAGAAAAATACAAATGTGAATCTCTACAAGATACGGATAGGGGGACGAGGCTGTGGATCACGAAATGCCCCTTTAATATTTAAGAAGGTTGTTATAACACAAAACACTTTGCATTAATTGTGATATATTTACTTTCCCCTTACTGCAAAAATATTCAGATGCTAAAGATTCGATGAAAAAGAATGAAAGGATGAGAATTACAGTGAACAGTAAGTAGCCATACCCATAGACAGTACGCAGCTGGCACCTCGTAATAAAAAAGAAGCAAGATTTCTTACAACCCTTCTCGTTTTACAAAAGATTAAGTAGAGATGATGGACCCTCACAAGAGGAATATAGAATTTTCTTTCAGCTCTAAATGATTACCGCAAATGGTCTATTTACTCTTAGGAAAAGAAAGAAAAAGAATAGGTTGGCAGAAAATCCTGATGTATTTGTCACCAGATAGGACATAAACAAATACCCAAGGTCTTGAACGTAGACTTGATCCGAGTCTTAATCTTATCAAAATAATTACTAATGGGATATTTAAAATAATTGTATTTGTTCACGCATTGCAGTGAGACTATGTCATGTTAAAGTAATGTTAAAAGTACAGGTGTTTCAACTCACTATCAGAAAGTAGCGTGCTCCGTTATTATGTTCACCGGATATTTTGCCCTATTTATGCGCCAGCACCCGGAATTCTTCCACAAAAAGCACATCATTTTACAACCTACGCAAATAATTAATATAAAAAAATATAACGGGGTTATACGTGATCGTGAATACTATGGTTTACACAAAAAAGAATACGAATACAAACAAGAATTACGCGGTCCGATATAACTGCTCGCTACTTGGTTTATGCGACATAGTTTAATCCCCCCCCCCACCCATGAATGATTCCCTGTCGCACAAAACGCAATTGACATATGATCCTAAGAAGGCTTTTAATTTAATTGTAAGGTATCATCCTTTGCGGTCTTTATAGCGAGGAAAAAATGGAGTACCACCTTTGCATGGAGGTCAGGGGTCTCTTATAAGTCGGAAGGTAGGGATCGATGCCATCTTCCTATAAAAAACTTTAAATCGTATAAAAATGGGCCAAAAAAGTGGTACTCTTGTGTTTACTTATGCTGCTTACTATAAGCAAATACTGACAATTTTGTGTGTGTTTTTTTTTTTTCCTTATTTGTTAGAGTAATAACATGTGTATGGCTTGACTTTGGCACCCATCTTGCCAAATAAATACCAATTTTTACTTGCATGAATGCGGAAATTTAATCCCTTGATTTGAAATTTCCTTACAAAAAACGTTATAAATAGGCATCTCAATAGACGTCCTATGGTTTACAAGCTGTATATGTTTGGTACTTTTTTTTGAAGAAAGGTCGTTTTTTTTTTTTAAACATAAAGTTTACTTATGTGAATAATACTGTTTTCTTAATTTACAAAAAAATCAGGGTTAATCCACCCCCCCCGGCGGCCGGGCCCGTCGTTGAAACGATATTCACCTTTGTTGGACGAGGGTTTAAATCACATTTTATGAAAAATATGCAATGAGCTCATAATTTCTTACCCTGTCTCTGACCTCTGTGGCTTTAATAACAATGGGTATTAACATTTTTTTTATATTGGTACGAGTAACTGTGGGCCATCCTTTATATGAGGTGTTCATAGAGCATGGTATTCAAACTTTTGCGCAATAAAAACTCACCGTAGTCATATACTATAAGGATGATGTAAAATATTGCAGAGTTTTTTTTTTTCCAATGTGGAAAATGTTTGTTGGATATTACATTTTGGCGACGAATCATTTACTAAATATATCTTAGTACGCATGCTAACGGTGCAATCTTTGATCCTAGCACCCAGTTCATTTTTTTTGTGTGGTTCACTATATATCATGGATAAAGGTATCATCAATATTTTCAGTTGACTATGACGACGCTTTTTGGTGTAATATGAGCAACATATTTTATCACGAAATTTTATCATAATTGAAATGTGAAGCGTGATCTTCAACACTGTTAAAAATTTCCGTAAATTAAGAAAACAGATTTTCCGTAAATTTACGGAAAATCTGTTTGAGAAAACAATAACAATAAAAAACAAAAAACATAAAAAATGTTAATTTACGGAAATATTTCAAAAATTTCTGGCAGCAATATTTCCGGACTTTTTTTTTGGTTCCGTAATTTTAAATTACGGAAAAATTCTGTTAAAATACACATTTTTTTCCGTAATATGAGACAAATTTCTGTAAAATTACTGTCAAAGTTCCGTTAATTGACAGAATTTTTTGTAAATTTACCCTAAAAATGTCTGAAAATACTGCTGCCAGAAATTTCCGTAAATTTACGGAAATTTTTTTAACAGTGAAGTCTCCAATTACTTGGTCACCAGGAATATCAAATGATTCAGTTATTGCCAAAAGATCAAATCTATGCACAAACAAACCTCTCTATTGAAGCCTGTATAGAAGATTCTAGGGACAAGTCACCGACGCTAGTCACCGATGGCAATTCGCGCATGTGTAGTACATTCGGGTGACTGACCTAAGTATACACACAACCGAATGCAGTAAATATGTGTGTACATTGTACGTGTCATGCAAACCATGATTGACCGCGCCCAAAAACACGGTTCCGCGCATATAATTATGACAGCAATCAATACTCCCATTGCATTTAATCCCAGTTCAAACTTGGTTCCACTGCCTGAAAATAGCCATGCATATTTGCATTGTCACCTTATTAAAACTAAATGTCACCTTGCAATGATGACACTGTGGGTTCAGGAATGATCTAAGTAATACCGACACAGATAGTTCATCTCACTAGTCACATTATATCGCGCATAATCTACGATTATTTAGGAGTACTTTTTCAACCCTCAATTTCCGGGATTGACTCATGGCGCAACGTTACTAACAAAAAACGACACCAACACTCAACAACGGAAAGTCTTATTTAAATTCTGTTTTTAGCTTCCGATAGCCGAGACCATACCGGATTTTCCCATTATCATTGCGCATATAATTTTGATCACCTGAGGTCTAAAAAGTCTCTCGAACGTCATGAACACATATTGCAGAATTTCCAAAATCTCCCCAAGCTGTATCACAAATATGACGTCACCATTCAGTAATGAGAGTAATGAGTGGCGCTCTTTATTTGTAAATTGGAAGAAGTGTGTACGTGCTATGTTCATCAAACAAATCGCTATAGGCTTTTGACTTCATTGAATCAGAATTCTACGTTCCAAGACGCGATATGTGTTTATTACCATTGCAGCTGATTTCACAAGTGGAGTATTCTGAATAGAAATTAGATTAGAAATAGATACACCTCTCTGAGATTGCTGTAAATAAAGCCGCTTAGATGTAAACGGAGCAAGGTATAGCAAATAGGGATGTCTATCAGATCAGATTGAAAGGATTTGCAAAGGCTGAAATCTTTGACACTGATTGAAGAAAAATCCAAGCCATATTTTGTGTGTAGGATTTTTGGCAAGAATGAATCTAAATTTCTCATAACCACCAATAATATTTATTATTAAAAGTACCAATCAATGCTAAATAAAATGATACTACAAATACATATGTTACTAAAATCAAAATACAGAAATACTGGTAAGGGGTCGAGACGAGATTATATAACAACATGGATAGGCGGATGTTGGAACAATAATGAGATACGTCGACAAAGCTGGCAAATACCCGACACGACAGTGCATCATCGCGGCCTAGCCCACCACCAAAGATCGCTTCTGGATGGACGTGCTATACAGACTGTCCCCCCCCCAAAAAAAATATACAATCAAAGATTTTTTTTGGCCAAAAATGTAAGTTCATCTCATCTGAAGTTTTACTGGTTCTTTTTTAGGGTTGTTCCAGCTTTCATGAGATTTTAGTTGGTGTAATTTGGGGTTCTGGTTCAGGAGTTATGGCTAATTATCTGCGACAGTTGAAAAACCTGTTGGGCCAGTTTCGGCTATCCTGATATCAACAAAGTTGCCATTGAAAATCACCTTCAAGACATTCTTTATTGAAAATGAAAATAAAAAGTAGGTATAAAGTGCTGTTTCTTGTGATATAACATAATTTATAACTTTATAATGTACGATATTGCTAAAGAATAATGTAGCATTGGGAAATTCAATGCGAAAACAGTCTTGTTGTCTCAGCTTTACTCCAGGTTTCAGCAGAAGGTAGAACCATAAAAACACCCTTGTTGAAAGTAAACTGAGACCTTTGAACACAACCATCCTTTCCTTTATTGCTCTTTGTTGAATACTGCTTTCTTCATCATATTCCTCCCTGGCATCTTGGAGGCAGTGGGGAATAGGGGAAGGGTAGATTGTCCCTCCACAATAGAGCGTTATCCACACAGTTGTCTCTCAACAGACTTGTAGACTGTTACATTAGTTTCAGCAGTCAAATTCCCCAAATTTCCATGAATTTCATGATTATTGTCCCCCTGGGAGTGAGTCCCTCATTTCACCACAACATAATAATTTCTGGCGCTTTCATTTTCATCACGAAAATTATATATTGATTAGTTCAATGCATGATAATACTTTCACTCTGATCTGTACAATATTCTTTTGTTTGAAAAGGGTTTAATCCCACAATGATGTTACACGCCTTATACCTTTAGTTTCTTGAACCTTCAGGTGAAACTGGCCGAAGTGGTATTTTATCCTTCGTGTTCAACTGACAATATCTCCGCTTAGGGCCCATCAAATTGGATGGAATAAAAGCGAGGATTTAGCTTAGGATCTTGTCTAACAAATAAAGCAAAATATCTGGCAAAATGCACAGTTTATATTTTTTATAATTTTTAGTTTGATTGTATAGTTTTTATTGGGACAGTCTGTAGGTATGTGTTCTGAAATAGATGCTTTTATGTCAGCATTATTGCATATCGCCCACAGGAACGAGGCCTTTCTGATGGTTGATTTTCAGTATAGATATTATAGGTTTTTCCACTTAGTTTAAAACATGTTTCATTATATTTCATATCTCGTTAAGTTGTTTTTCGTCATAAGAAAACGCAAATGTGCGTTTGTTTAAAACTATTTCGTCATTGGTCAATTATATTAAAAATTGATCATAAAATTAACTTTGTTTTCATACATTTTCGTTAATGATTTCAATTTGGTGTCGCCCATGGCCCATCATCTGAATGTACAAAGCAATTTCGTCTTTGGTCATTTAATTTCACATATAGCTCAGTATATTTCGTCTCGTGTGGCGTATGTATAAGCCGTGGCTAAGAGTTAGGCCTATAACATCAGCAAAATTTACCACAATCTACCTATCTACCCACCTTTCTTTTTCACTTAATTTTTCTTTCTTTCACCACATTTTTCTTTCTTTCGTTCACCTTAATTTTCTTTACGTCATTTTGCTTTCATTCTTTCACCTTCTTTTTCTTTCACCTCATTTTTCTTTTTCTTTCACCTCATTCTTCTTTTCTTTCACCTCATTTTTTCTTTCATTCCTTTTTTTCACTCCAATTTTGCTTTTTTTACCTCCTTTTTACCTTCTTTCATCTAATTTTCCTTTCTTTACTTTTAATATCATTATTTTTATTTCTTTATTCTTTTTATTTTCCTAATCTTGTTCTCTATTATTTGTGTTTGGTATATAAACAAAGGAAAAGACAGAAAATTATGATAAATTTTGGTGATGTAACAGCCTACCTTTTAGTCATGGCCTATACATACGGCACACGAGACGAATATACTGAGCTAAAAGTGAAATTATATGACCAAAGACGATTTTGCTTTGCACATTCAGATGATGAAATTGATCTTAACGAAATTGCATTCAAATAAGGTTAACTTTATTGATCAAAATGTTTAAAGGTGCTTGTTCCGATTTATGTGTATTGTGTTCTCTACTTGATATGAGACCCTGGCACTTGCACATACACCCCATCAAGTACCGTGGGAAACAAACTTGCGGTTTTGATGGTAGACGCAATAATGCATG